>JBBPBX010046576.1:0-19498 GCA_038048925.1 Garcialebias charrua | reverse complement strand
CCATTTATAGATGGCCTCCCTTCACACCTTTTAGCCATCCTCTCACTCCAATATTTTTTTTTTTATTTTATTTTATTTATTTTATTTATTTATTTATTTATTTTTTATTTTATTTTTTTTTTAAGAGAGAAAGAAAGAAAAGAGAAAGTAAGGCAACAAATCAACAATTATCAACCAAAAGAGCACAAGGCAAACACACCCAACCTCCGTCCACAATCCTGCAAAGCACATGACAGAACACAACAATGGAACATACATGCATAAAGACTAATAATATTCATGAGCTTGCAGTAGAATTCTATAAATACACATACCCATATCTACAACTATATATATACAGTAGTATACATACATATACTTTTATATTCATTTATATATATACCCATCTACATATCTACAGATATATATATACAGTAGTATACATACATATACTTTTATATTCATTTATATACCCATCTACATATCTGCATATATATATATATACATCCCTGCATCCATTTGTGTGTGGTTGTGAGCATGCATAAGTGTATAAGGTTCCTCCAATAGAACATTTAGTAGCGACTGTGAAGCATCAGAGATCCGTCCCCCCAAAGCCCGAGGCAGACGAAGGAGCGATCAAAGCCCAAGACCCCAGGAAGGACCCCGAGCCCAGAGTCCCCAGGACTGCCCGAACAGGACGAGCCACTAGCCCACTCCCCAGATCCTACCAAGGGGAAGAACCGGACGAACCCCTACCAGCGACCACATACAATGACCCCCCGGTGTCGCCCGCGACAAATTCACAGGCCCCCGCCGGAGCCCGCCGCGCCGACGTAGCCCCAGGGCCGGTCACCGAGGCTCGGGCACCGGGGACGCCCACCCCTCGGGCCCAGACCCGACCGGACCAGAGGGCACGAGCCCCACCAGGCAGCCACCAGGCCGAGCCGACAAACGCCCAAGCGCCCAACCCCAGATAGTGAGGGCCCCAAGCACGCCCGCAGGCAAGGGAACACCTACCAGGGGGGGCCACGTGGCAGGAGCGCGACACTAAGTAGCCTCGGAAGTATCAGAGAGGGGGCAGTCCAAAACCCAGCCTGACACTTAAACATTCATACACAGATATACTCATTCAGACCCACCCTCATCCTCACCCTCAGTCACACAAGACAAACAATAACGACATGTTCCATTCATAATCCCGATGCACACTCTATACCCCCTAGGTCCAAGACATGTACCTGCTCCCTGCATGGGGCAGCCCACATCCAAACCCAGGAGGTAGGCCCATTCATTCTGGGGTGGAGAGTAGCAGATATCCAAGATCCGGCCCATCCCGCGCCCTGCCGACAGGACAGGACACCCGAGTCCAAGCAGCCCCAGGGGGAGCGCACTGCCAGCCCCGCCCACGGCGAACCCGCAGGCCCCGAACCCCCCCACACCCCAGCACAACCCCTGACAGCCCATCCCCAGAATGTCCGCCAGGCAACCAGGGGGGGGGTAAGAGAAAAATAAATAAATAATATATATATATAAATAAATACATAAATAAATAAAATCGAAATTAACAAATCAAGACCCCGACACACACACCCCCGTCCCCAAATGTACTGTTGGTGAGTGTTGTTCTAAAGTGTAATTAAAAGGGAAAGAGAAGGAGCAAAGGCTGGCATTATACCAGTTTCCCCTCCACTCCAACTCTAACCCAGGCCCTTATTGTCTAAATGCATAATGTTGAGTGAGCACAGGAATGGGGGCGAGAGTGATGTCATCCCGCCACCCATAACCATGTGCTCACTCCTTCCCTATATGTGACTTTTATGAAGATGTTTATGAATGAATGTCTAAAGTGTATATAAAATTGAGTCCCAGGTGCTCTGTACAACAGAGATGTAGAACCATTGCAGCACACCCGAGACTCAAATTCCCTACATGTATTAATTTAAGATGAAGAGGGCGGAGGTGCGTGGTGAGGGATGGGGAGAAAATATCTGCAGGAACAATGCTCCCACAGCGAGTCAGCTCCCCCGCTGACCCTGCGTACCCCCCCCAGTTCGCCAAGGTCCACCCAAGGAGCGAGGTAGTGGAAACACCTCTCCGACCGCCAGGCCATTGAGCCAAGACCAGAGAGGGACACGGCCCCGAGGGCCGCCAAAGCAGAACCAACAGCCCACACCCACCAGGGCCGCCACGACCCCTGCGAACCGCAGTCAGCCCACAAGGACGACACTACCAAGAGCGCCCGCCCAACCGCCGACAGAGCCAGGAAGCACTGAGAACAGGCCCCAACCAGGGCCCGCTCACCGGCCAAGCATAGTCCAAGACCATCATCAAGGACATCCACTTGGTCCCCACCCCAGAAGAAATACTACACCCACCCTTCATATTAATAGCTTTCAGAACATATAACACATTAGACACCCAGGCTGGGTTTGCCCGCCCCCTCCCATTGGCCACCAGTCACACCCCCAGACACCCAACCCCCCAGCACATGAACCCCCAACCCACCAGCGAGCCGAGGGCCCCCGGCCAGAGCCGGGCACCAGAGCGCCAGCCAGCCCATAACCCGGCGACCCGCCCGCCAGAGCCCAAGACCCCCCGATCCCCACCAGGTCCAAGCCCGGGGATGACTCGCCCCCAGAGTCCCAAGCCCTCGGCACCCGCCCCGAAACCACCCCAGCACAGCCGGGTCACCGACCGGTGACCCATGACCGCCGCTACCGACCACCCGTGTTTTTAGAATTTTTAACGATTTGTTAAATGTGAAAAGGGGTCATTTTTTGTGACTAAAATGGTAAATGTTGAGAAAACTATTTTTTGTGTTAACTGTTTTTATTTATCCCATATGATGAAAGTTCTTGGCGTTTGCCTATAACGCTTAATATATTGTCTATTTTACCACAAATTAAATTAGGTTTGTAAGAAAAAAGATTTTTTTTTAAACTTTGACATCAAAATAATATTAATCCTCCCAACCACAGCGGAAAAACCCAACAGCACAGTCCTTACTGTCACCTTTAACTTAAGAGTCAGAGTCAGAGTCAGAGAGTCTTTATTGTCATTTGCACCGCATGTGGTACATGTGATGAAAACGAGATTATGTACACGGGGTCCCAGTTACATCCAACAACAAATGCAAGAGAAAAACAGTAATAACATCTAGAATTAACTAAGAAAAACATCAACTAGTAATACACTAAGCCTAATATAGTGGAAATAAACAGCAGCACGAACATGAGTTTGTATGAGCAGATGGTCACAGATGAACACAGCAACAAGAAAACAGATCAGCATCAGCATGATGTGATATTTTGCAGTGTTTATTTTTATTTATTTATTTATTCATGAGTCTAACAGCCTCAGGGTAGAAGCTGTTCCTCAGTCTAGTGGTTCTACATTTGATGCTCCTCAACCTCCGTCCTGAGGGGAGTGGGGCAAAGAGTGAGTGTGCTGGGTGAGTGAGGTCTTTCATGATGCAGGTGGCTCTTTTCCTGCATCTGGAGGTGTAAATGTCTGTGATGGTGGGGAGACTGACTCCAACAGACTTCTGTGCAGCCTTCACCACTCTCTGTAGAGCTTTCCTCTCTTCAACTGTGCAGCCTCCATGCCACACGTTGATGCTGGAGCACAGGACGCTCTCCACTGCACACCTGTAGAAGGAGGTGAGAACTGGGCTGCTCAGACCAGCACGTCTCAGCCGTCTGAGGAAGTAGAGTCTCTGATGACCTTTCTTGATCAGGCTGGTGGTGTTGTTGCTCCAGCTGAGGTTATCATTCATGTGTACACCCAAGTATTTGTAGCTGGAGACCACTTCCACTGCAGACCCACCTATTTTCAGTGGGGCGTGGGTGTGTTTGTTCCTTCTGAAGTCCACAATCATCTCCTTTGTCTTCTTCACATTCATGTGAAGATTATTCTCTTTGCACCAGCTCTCCAGGTGTTCCACCTCCTGTCTGTAGCTGGACTCATCATTGTTTGTGATGCATCCCACCACCGCTGTATCATCTGCAAACTTAACAATATGACAGCCTGGAAGTGTGGCTGTACAATCATATGTGAGCAGAGTGAACAGAAGGGGGCTCAGCACACATCCTTGAGGAGAGCCAGTGCTGAGGGTTATGGTGGAGGAGAAGTTGTGGATCTTCACGGACTGTGGTCTGTCTGTTAAGAAGTCTAGTACCCAGTTACAAATAGAGGGGCTTAGTCCAAGTGTAGATAGTTTGTCTATCAGAGTTTGGGGGATCATGGTGTTGAAGGCAGATGTGAAGTCCACAAAGAGCAGACGCACGTATGAGTCCTTCTGATCCAGGTGGGTGAGAGCAGTGTGGACCACGGAAGAAATGGCGTCCTCTGTTGATCGGTTCTCACGGTATGCGTATTGATGAGGGTCCTCGTTGATGTTGACGGTTGCCTTGATGTGGGTCATGACCAGTTTCTCAAAACATTTAGCGACTATCGGGGTGAGGGCCACTGGTCTATAGTCATTCAGACCAGTCACTGTGGAGCTCTTTGGGACTGGGATGATGGTCGCGGTCTTCAGGCAGGTGGGAACTGACTCCAGTGCAAGTGAGGTGGTGAAGATGTCAGCCAGCACCTCACAGAGCTGGTCCGCACATTCCTTCAGAACTTTCCCTGGGATGTTGTCTGGTCCGGTTGCTTTATGAGGATTAATCTTTCTGAGACTGCCTCTCACTTCTGCTGCGGTCACTCTGAGATGCTCTTCATCTGGTGATGAGGTGAGTCTGGTGCTAGCTGGTCTGTTTGGATCATCAAAACGTGCATAAAACTTATTGAGGGCATCAGGCAGAGATGGGTCCCTGGGGCATTGTTTGTTCTTGCCTTTGTAATCTGTTATGCATTTAATACCCTTCCACATGCTCCGTGGGTCTTGTGAGGTGAACTGTCCCTCGATCCTCTGTGCATACGTGGCCTTGGCCTTCTTAATGCCATCCTTCAGTTCTTTCCTGCTCTTTCTCAGCTCCTCTTTATCTCCTGACTTGAATGCAGTGTCCCTGGCTGCTAGCAAGGCGTGAACTTCTTTATTTAACCAGGGTTTCCGGTTCGGGTAAGATTTAACATATTTTTTTATGGATACATTTTCAGAGCATGTACTGATGTAGCCCAGGACTGAGGAAGCATAGAGTTCCAGATCAACTGAGCTTCCATCAGTAGCTGCTTCTCTGAAAACAGACCAGTTTGTCTTCTCAAAACAGTCTCTCAACATGGGGGAACTATCTTGAGGCCAGATTCTTATCTCTCTTTGTTCCGGCTTGGAGCGCCTGAGTGGGGGGAGCTGTCTTGGGGCCAGGATCAGAGAGCAGTGATCGGAAGCTCCGAGCGCTGGGCGTGTCTTCGCCGTGTACGCCCCCTTTACATTAGTGTAGACTTGGTCAAGCGTTTTATCTCCTCTCGTTGCTGTGAAGACGTGCTTATTGAAGGCTGGGAGGGAGACTTGAAGATCTACGTGATTGACGTCTCCGCAAACAATGAAGAGCCCCTCAGGATATTTACACTGCAGCGAGGTGAGTAAGTCATGAATTTCTCCCTGGGCGTCATTAGCATTAGCATCGGGTGCTATGTAAATAACTGTTATTAAAATCACAGCATGGTCGCGAGGAAGATAATGCGGCCGACATCTTACTGTGATCAACTCGACGGCAGCTGAACAAATTCTTTTGATCACGGAACAGTTCGTGCACCAGTCTTTGTGCACGTAAATACAAACACCGCCGCCTCGTGTTTTCCCTGTAGTCTCGGTGCACCGGTCTGTTCTGAAAAATAGTCTATTATCCATTAACCTCTCATATCAAATAGTGGAGCACATTACAGGTGATCCCTGACTTACGAGCGAGTTCCGTTCCTCCGAGTATCTCGTAAGGCGAAATCTCGTACGTCGGAACACGAAACACGTGTTCTCGTAAGTCCGGATTTTCGGTCGTAAATCGGAAAATTTATGCTAGCGCTACTACAAACACTCGTTTTTCATCACAAATGTTCATACTAGTTCATAAACATGCTCAGAAACTTGTTTCCAAACTGGTTAGCTAACAGACTTTCATCTAAAAACACATAAAAGTGCTGTATTTTTTGTATGTTCTTTACAAATGTACTGCTTGTTCGCCAGCTCGTAAGTCCGGAACCTCGTATGTAAGAGCGCTTGTAAATCGGGGACTACCTGTATATCTTTTACACATACAGGGGCCGAGATGGTGTAGAGGCAGGGCAGCCGGCTCAGGACCAGAAGGTCTCGGGTTCGATCCCCGGTCACGGCATACCTTGTTGTGTCCCTGGGCAAGACACTTAACCCCAAGTTGCTCCCCGTAGGACAGGCAGAGCCTTGCATGGCAGTCTACCGCTACCGGTGTATGAATGTGTGTATGAATGGGTGGATGATTAGTACTGTGAAGCGCTTTGGGGCCCCTCAAAGGGGGCTGGAAAGCGCTATAGAAATAAGCTCCATTTACCATTTACCATACATGTATAATTAATAAGTCACTTAGAAACCTTAATTAACTGAAACAAGTTTTATCTTGCATTAATGTGTTGCAAAACTGTTGGGTAATCTGTGACATAAATGGAGGGGGATACAGTTTAAATCTTTCAGAGAACAACAAGGGCTGTGAGAAAGTAAAAGTGTGGAGTTGGGTGAGGAGGTGGGAGTTGAGTGATGAGAGGGAGATGCCAGTGTGAGTCAAAGCAAACATGACAGGATGGACTCTAAGGCAGCAGTGAGACAGGTCCAGTGGCCTTTGACATCTCACGCTTTTATTAAAATAGATGTGTGATGAATAAAAAGAGTGAGGAGGAGACTATGGAAAGGGTTAGGGTGAGAACTGGACTCATCCTAAACTATACAGTTTGAAAGTATTTTCACATGAACCACAATGCTTTCTATTTTCTTTATTATCTATTTTCTTTAAAAAAAATAACTATGTCTCCTGCAGCTTTGTAAAACACAAATAAAAATGCATCCAAGCATGTAGCTTGATCAGGAATATTGCGCTTCAACTGTTGGTAGTTTCATGATTTTCATGATTTTCAAGGTCTTTTAGCATCAAAGCAGAAAAGTGAGAAAGAGCAGGCCATGAGGCCAGGATACCAGGTAAATGAAGCCAACAAAGCCAAAGAGGCCATCTTAGCACCAACTTAACTGGTTTGTTCCATTTTGGAGTAAGCTGTTGGGGAAAGAATCAGATTTGTGTTTCCTTGGTTGATGAAGCCTTCTGGATGGAAGGTGAAACGTTTCAGCACAAAAACAAGAAACTGTCCAGATGATCTGACTGAAAATTGTTGGAAGGTAAGTGAAGTTTATTTACAGTGACAGTCAGGGAGGTGACTAGAAAGTAATGTTTCCAGGTGGATCCATGGTGAGAGTGGGGTAGGCGTTTCCAGGTTGGTAGAGGTCCAGATGGTTTGAGGTCCATTGAAGGCAGGCAGGTGGCAATGATTCCTTGAATTGAGCACATATTGAGGATTTGGAGAATACAGGAGAGTTCCAGGCTTGGTTTCTCAGGAGGAGGGTTAGAACGAGAAAGACACAAGGAAACGGATTAGTCATAGACCATTTGCAAAGGGATACCAGGGGTTGTCAACCATACCAGATAATACGATAAGAACTGTGGGGATGGTACCCTGTTGTGTTTCTGTTGTGTTTCTGCCCTGCTCTTCCTCTGTCATCCCTGCCTGTCTCCCTGCACCTGTGACAATCCAGGTGTGGGTACTTGTCTCGTTAATTATGTGTTTATTTAAGTCTGTGAGTCCTGTTGAGTGTCAGTGCATCGCTGGATATTGTCTTGTCCTGAAATTTCCTGAGTTAAATTGTCCTGGTTTGGCTGCCACGTCAGCACGTTTTTTTATATTCTTAAAGGGGACCAATTATTGGTCCTATAAATTTTATGGTATGTCTGTGGGCTATCCAGACCATGTTCATTCAATTTAATGCACAAAATAATTCTTAGATAATAAAATTTCCCCTTTCTAGTTCTGCCTTTTCTGACTTCCGTTCTGAACGAGCTGTTTATGATAATGAGCTCTGAAGGCCACGCCCTTCAAAATCTGTTTACATTAACTCCGCCCTCCAAAGGGGACCCTGAGTCAGACCCAGAGGCAGAAGATGTGAAAAAATAATAGCAGTACTGTGAAAAAAATAAATTACAAATTTTACATTACATTACATAAGAAATATATTTTTTCTCAGCAAAGAAATAATTGTTTTTACCGTGTTTTCTTGTAAAGTCCTTCGTGTGGGCTCGCTTGGCCGGCCGCCATTTTGGGCAGGGCAAATGAGGCGCTGACGCGTCGCGTAGGCCGCTGAGAAACATCCATAAGTTCACCCTCCATGTTAAAACCTCTTCGTCTGACTCTTCGAAAACAAGCAATAAGGCTGCAGAGTAACACACTAGCTGCTAACTGCTATACAGAGAGCGCTCTCTCTAGCCACTTAGGGCGGGGACTGCTTTTGTTCACGGACCACATCCGGCGCGGACCAGATATGGTCCGTGAGCAGTCGTCCGGTTGATTTAAGAGCCCGTAAATACGTTTTTTCGTTTTTACTGATTTGATTTACTAAATTGTAAAAACCTAATTTGATATTTTTTTTAGCTTTATGTCACTCCTACTGGACACAAAAAAAAACTCCAACAAACCCTAAAGTGGCCCACAGGCCACCATTTGATAATCACAGCAGGTTGTTGAGGCTCTGATAACTTTTAATTTGGTAAACGAAGGCAGAAAATGGCTCTTTTGATCGTAAAGGTTGCAGATCCCTGGTCTAGGTGGACCCCAGGTACTTGTAGCAGTCCACAGTGTCCACCTTAGTACCCTTACACGTTATCATTATTATTATTATTATTATTATATTGATGTTGATAGTGTGTGTGGGGCACACTGATCTTCTTCCTCTAGTCCACCAGCAGCTCTTTAGTTTTTCTAATGTTGAGTTGCAGGGGGTTCTGTCCACCACACCACTGTACGTATTCAGCTTCCTGGTCACCAGTGATGCAGCCCACAATGGCAGTCATCCGAGAACTTCTGCAGATGGCAGGATTGTGAGTTTTATCTGAAGTCCAAGGTGTAGAGGGTGAACAGAAACTGTGAGAGGACCGTCCCCTAAGGAGCCCGTGTGCTGCTCAGTATGGTGTCTGAGGTGGTGATGGCAGGTAATGTTCCAACAGCAGATGGATCATTTCACAGACTGAAGTACACCAGAGGCTCATCAACATGACGTGATGGTCACAGATGGGGTCCATAAAACACCTTCCGGCCACAGTGGGGAGCTGCTGAGGAGGAAAACACTGAAGGTAGCAGTATCCTATAGAAATATCAGTCAAGGTTTAAATAAGTCATGGAAAGTTGGACTTTAAATGACTGAAGTGTCATTTTGATATATTTTTGTATACAGTTCAGGTTTTATAGTTTTTCAAAACTTAACTAAACAACAAAGTTAAGTGAGTTAAGAAAGATGTTAAGTAGGATGGTTTCTTTTTGTTGAAACTGTCATCTTTCACCCATAGTGCAACCCACTGCTTCAGGACTTTAGGTTTCTCTCAATTATTCTCAAAGTGCAGAATTTACAGACCCAAATTCTTATCAACTCTAATTTTATCTCAGTTTTCTTTTCAAAACTGGAAGTGAAGGACCTTCTTAACTTGTTAGATTTTTTTAAAAATTAAAACACTGTGTACATGTAAAATTTTACATGTTTGAATACCAGACTCTTCTGTCACTTAATAATAATACGTGTGTTGTCATGATTGTAAGTTCCTATGGGGAAAATGGGCTCTGCGTTTGGCCCATTGCACTTGGGATGCACCCAGGTGGGGCGATGGGCAGCTATGTGGGCACCCAGGGAGCGACTGGGGATTGGGTGTCTTGCTCAGACACACCACGACATGTGGGAATGGCTGGGGGTTGAGTCTGGGGTTTTCAGGTCCTAAGTTGGTTGCTCTGCCTCTACCTCATCTCAGCCCCCACTTATGATTCAAGAAATCTTTTCAGAGCAAATTATAGTTTTTATGTGGACTGTTTGTTTGAGGCTCACTTTTTAGTCTAATTTTCTGTCTGACAGTTTCATTAAGAATGCTGCCAGTTAGTGAGGGACATAGGTGTCATGATTACCATAACAAGCCATGGGCAGCAGCCTTAAAGCTGCACTATGTAACTTTGTAGTGCAGTTGGTAACTTTTCTAACAATATATTTTTAACATATTTTTTCACTCTGTCACTATCTACTGACAGACTGGTGTTAGACAAAGTAATCTCTGAAAAAAACTATAGTCCCCTTGCTTCTCTATCAGCATTTATAAAAACACTAAAAACACAGAGTGACCCGCCGTTAACCAGCCAATAAAAACAGAGTTTGTAACCAGCCAATAAAAACAGAGCTTGAATTTGAATCAGCCAATAAAAACAGAGCTTGAATTTGAATTTCAGCAGAGCAAGGGGGGCAGAGCCATATATGGCTCTGAGGGGGAGGGATCAGAATGCTTTGCCTGTTGAAAATATTTCTAAGTTCTGTGCTCTACAGAAAGTTACACATAGCACCTTTAATGTTTCCTCTGAGCTTCTTTACGCTTCTCGTGCAGATAAATCTAGGCAATCTAGTTACATGATATTTAGTAATAAAAATAAATCAATTGACACACCATTTTTAATTGAAGGATCTGAAATTCAGAGCGTTCATGAGGTGAGGTTCTTGGGCATCACCACTGATGATAAATTATTTTGGAAACAACATGTAAGTTCAGTTAAAGCAAAACTATCTAGGTCTATTGCGATATTTTAAGAGTTAAAGATTTATTAAATGATAAGGCACTTTATTTGTTGTATAATACATTTATTGTGCCACACTTAATTTATGGTGTTAGCGTTTGGGGTACGGCGTGTAAATCAACTACAATGCCTATTTTTATATTGCAGAAAAGAGTTGTTAGAATTATCACCAGAAAGAATTTCCATCATCCATCAAGCATTTTGTTTTATCAAATGAAACTGTTGAAGTTTTATGATTTAGTTGATTATAATATTTTGTTAGTTTTGTATAAAGCACAGAATAATGCACTTCCTTCAAATATTCAGAAGTATTTTGTTAGAAGAACGAGTAGTTACAATCTCAAGGGGACAAATGTATTTGTGAAGCCACATTTTAGGACTAGTTCGAGGGGAAGATCTCCCATAGTTCAAGGAATTGGGTTATGGAATGAATTGGAGTCAGATATTAAAGTGGCTCAATCATTGGTTGTATTCAAAAGAATGATTAAGTTTAAACGGTTAAAACATATATTTAAATGAGTGGAGTTTAGAAATTGTAAGTGATACAGGAGGTATGAATTAAGTTGTTCATTATTTAGGAAATCAAATGAGTTGGTTGTATGAATTGTTTATTGGAAAGTAAGGGGGAGAAAAATAAGATTTTTTCTTCTTCTGCTGCCTTTCGTCTTATATACCGTATTTTTCGGATTATAGGTCGCACCGGAATATAGGTCGCAGTGTCCAATTATTGCCAAGAAATTGGAAAAATCTATAAATAGGTTGCACTGGTGTATAGGTCGCACCTACGTCACCGCCGACGTAACGCGTCATCCACCGCTGATGCGCCGCGTGACCGCTGTCAACCCGGCAATATGGACCGAGTGTTTAGCTCTGCTGCTAATGTCTGCCAGAAGCTAACAGAAGCTAAACACGAGACGAGTCCGTCTCTGAAAACACGAATAAAAAATCAAATCTCATCTCAAATGTTTTATCCAGGACATATAGTACATTGGAGTGTTATAATTACTCTGTAAGCAGAAATAAATATACACCGATTGGTTTCGAAGCTATTTATAACAAATACAGAAGCTAACAGAAGCTACCGGTAAACACGAGAGGAGTCCGCCTCTGACACACGAATAAAAAATCGAATCTCATCTCAAATGTTTTATCCAGGACATAGTTAAGTACATTGGAGTGTTATAATTACTCTGTAAGCAGAAATAAATATACACCCATTGGTTTCGAAGCTATTTATAACAAATACAGAAGCTAACAGAAGCTACCGGTAAACACGAGAGGAGTCCGCCTCTGACACACGAATAAAAAATCGCATCTCATCTCAAATGTTTTATCCAGGACATAGTTAAGTACATTGGAGTGTTATAATTACTCTGTAAGCAGAAATAAATATACACCGATTGGTTTCGAAGCTATTTATAACAAATACAGAAGCTAACAGAAGCTACCGGTAAACACAAGAGGAGTCCGCCTCTGACACACGAATAAAAAATCGAATCTCATCTCAAATGTTTTATCCGGGACATAGTTAAGTACATTGGAGTGTTATAATTACTCTGTAAGCAGAAATAAATATACACCGAGTGGTTTTGAAGCTATTTATAACGTAAAACAAAGGCTAACACAAGACGAGTCCACCTCTGACACAAATAAAAAATCGAATTTTATGTCAAATGATTCATCCAGCCATAGTAATGTACATTAAAGCCTTATAATTACACTCTTGTAAGCAGAAAAAATATAAACCGATTGGTTTCGAAGCTATTTATAACAAACAGAAATACAACCACAAACTAAAAGAAGCTATGCTAATAATATATATATATTATTATATTTTTTTTTTTAAATCTCAAACATCTAATAAAGGTACTCACTTGTAAACATCCACACTGTGATTCCATTCTGTAAGTTTCAGAAAAATCCGCTGAGTGGTTCTTGACTTATCTTGCAAACAAACAGCAAACAAACAGAGCTAACAGGAGCTACATCCAGACCAGGAGGCCGACAGAGACAGTCCGAGCAGAGGAGCTTTTTTTCGGACACATGAGCTGGAAACGGTCTTCTTCTTCTTCTTGGGTCGGTGTACTCCTCTGGAAGTGGTACTGCACTGCACCCCTAGCGGCCAAAAGTGGTACTGCACCATTTTCTGCCAAAGTGAAAAAGGCTCATAACTGAGTCAAAAATTGGTCTAAAAATATGGGAAAAAAATCCATAAATAGGTTGCACTGGTGTATAGGTTGCAGGCCTTGAAAAAAACCATAAAAAGGTGCGACCTATAGTCCGAAAAATACGGTATGTCTTGTCTTTTCTTTTCTCTAATTGTACGTGTTATTGTTGTGTATTTTAATTATAAAATGAATAAATAACAAACAAACAAAAAAAAAACATTTTGGCGGCCTAAATTATGAGAAACTTACATCCCAATTCACAGCTGAGCTTTAAAGAAGAAAGTTGATTATGTTGGGACTTCAGGGAGGAACTATAAAAATGCTGTGCTTGAATTTAAAGTTATGGGTGAGTGAGCATATTTGGAAACACGTTTGTTGAGATTTGCCAGCGGACATTGACCACAGTGATATCTGGCAGTGGCTCCTCGCCCCCCTGCGAAGCGTTGAAGTGAGGTTGGGACTAGTTCATCACTTACACAGGATGGGGGTGATTGCTTGGCTGCTCAATTCTGGGTTCTGGATCCAAATATAGCAGCACTGTTTCAGCGAGGCTGGGTCAGGCTGCCAGGATGATGACAAAGGCATGTGGTAGATGATTTAGCAGTCTATTAACATTTACAGTGAGGCTGGTTCACATTAAGAGATACAGGCAAGGGAATAATCAAAGATTAGTCAAATGTACCATTATGTCAGTGACTGAGAAACAGAAGTTTAACAGGGCAACAGGGTGCGTGTGCAAAGACCCTGCTTTTATTTTTAATTTAGAGGCCATATTACATCTCCGTTAAATCAACCCTGCAACAGCGCCGATCTCAGAGAAATAATTCAATGCACAATGCTTTTGTAGATATATTCTTGCTGCTTCCGAGTTGAATTAATTCTCTAAGATCGTCATTTTTCTATTTTTTTGGGGGGGATTATCCTGGTTGTGGATTTATGAGTCTAAAAGCTTCAGGGTAGAAGCTGTTCCTCAATCTAGTGGTTTTACACTTGATGCTCTGCAACCTCCTACCTGAGGGGAGCAGGGCAAAAAGCGTGTGTGTGCTGGGTGAGTGTGGTCCTTCGTGATGCAGGTGGCCTTCTTGAAGATGGTGGCCCTCTCAGGATGGACACCTCTCTTCTCTCTGTGACAGGGGACAAACTAAAATGGTAATTTATCTGTGTAGCATTAACATATTTCAATCATTGAGAGGTGTAATGACGCCCTGTGATGGACTTGTGACCCGTCCAGGGTGCACCCTGCCCCTCGCACAGTGATTGCTGGACATGGTCACCGGCAAACCCCGTGACCCAAAATGAAAGAAGCAGTTAAAAGATAATGGATGGAAGGTGTGATGCCATTTTGTCTACAGATATAGTTGGCACAAGGGCATATTTTAACTGGCTGACAAAGAATCCTCAGGCAACTGTGACAACCAGTTAACCCTTCGATGTTAGCAACTGCAGCACTTTTGATTTTGAATAAAAAACAACAAATGAATCCTCAAAAAGCAACTGAGTTAATTTAATGTGATGCAAATGCTCCTGCAGCTGGAGGCAAAATAAGCAGGATGGTCCATGCTGTTGCCAAGTGGATTTAGAACAACACGTCTGGTATTTGTCTCCAGGGACAGTCAGCATATCTGGAGGGAATGAAGCTCTGCAAGCTGCGTCTGCTCCAACCATGTCTAACCTGGAGATGCTGCGACTGGTGAAGGAATATTTGATGTCTCCTGACTTCATTTACAATTACTCATTGTACATTTTACTTCATAAGCAATTCATCAAAAAAAAATGTCCGATATTCTTTGCTAAAACAGTTTAAATTGCCTGAGAGTTCCTTTTCTACCAGTTCCTGCTGCAGAAATATCTGGAATAGCTTTGACATACAGTAGATCGCTTGTTGGCACACGTTTTTTCAAAACCTGAAAATAACTTTTTATGGGCGGCTGTGGCTGAGTGGTTAGAGCAGTCGTCCTCCAATGCAAGAGTTGGGGGTTTAAATCCACCAGCAGTCACTTGCCAAAGTGTCCCTGGGTAAGACACTGAACATCTCATTGCCTCTGATGAGTGTCTCATCTGTGTATGAATGTGATCTCAAGCACTGATTAGTCTCTTTAGAATGATTTGTTCAATTAGCTTTGTAGAGATCTAGTGGAGTGCTGTATGAATGGGTAAATGAGGCACAGATTGTTGTAAAGTGCCTTGAGTGTCTTAATAAGATAGAAAGGCGCTGTATAAGTACAGTCCATTTACCATCCTTCTGTTGCTAAACATTAAGCTGCACAAAAGCAAATAATATGTGACAGAATTAGCTAGAATTAATATTTAGATCATTCTAAACGAAACTAGAGAAACAGCATTTCCTGTGAAAATGCATATTGCAAAACTTGTTGAAAAACAGCTTAACCTGGCTAAAAACATGCTGAAATGTTGGCAGAAGAAAGCAGAGAAAGAACGACATATGTTCTGAATTAGGTTTAAAAAAGCAGAAATTAGCACAAAATTTTGAACATTAGCTCAAAAAGCTGAATATAGAACTTGAAAAAGCAGAAGGAAGTGTTGAAATGAGCTAAAAATAAATATAGAATTAGCAGAAATGTTAAATTTAGCACAAAACAAAGAAAAAGTAGCTGAAATAGCAGAAGAAGCGGAAACTAGCAGAAATAAACTGAAAGGAGTCAGAGTCAGAGTTTATTTGTTGTCGTTCTGCATATGTTGTATGTGTGGTGGAACAGTCGAGCTAAGACATGAACTAAGAAAAACATCAACTAAAAATATGCTAGGCACTAAACGCATGAAAACAATACGCCGAACAGCAGCATGAACATGAGTCTGTGAGAGCAGTTGAGCATGAATGAACACAGCAACATGAAACAGATCAGCAGCAACATGAAACAGATCAGCAGCAACATGAAACAGATCAGCAGCAACATGAAACAGATCAGCAGCAACATGAAACAGATCAGCAGCAACATGAAACAGATCAGCAGCAACATGAAACAGATCAGCAGCAACATGAAACAGATCAGCAGCAACATGAAACAGATCAGCAGCAACATGAAACAGATCAGCAGCAACATGAAACAGATCAGCAGCAACATGAAACAGATCAGCAGCAACATGAAACAGATCAGCAGCAACATGAAACAGATCAGCAGCAACATGAAACAGATCAGCAGCAACATGAAACAGATCAGCAGCAACATGAAACAGATCAGCAGCAACATGAAACAGATCAGCAGCAACATGAAACAGATCAGCAGCAACATGAAACAGATCAGCAGCAACATGAAACAGATCAGCAGCAACATGAAACAGATCAGCAGCAACATGAAACAGATCAGCAGCAACATGAAACAGATCAGCAGCAACATGAAACAGATCAGCAGCAACATGAAACAGATCAGCAGCAACATGAAACAGATCAGCAGCAACATGAAACAGATCAGCAGCAACATGAAACAGATCAGCAGCAACATGAAACAGATCAGCAGCAACATGAAACAGATCAGCAGCAACATGAAACAGATCAGCAGCAACATGAAACAGATCAGCAGCAACATGAAACAGATCAGCAGCAACATGAAACAGATCAGCAGCAACATGAAACAGATCAGCAGCAACATGAAACAGATCAGCAGCAACATGAAACAGATCAGCAGCAACATGAAACAGATCAGCAGCAACATGAAACAGATCAGCAGCAACATGAAACAGATCAGCAGCAGAATACATGAAACAGATCAGCAGCAACATGAAACAGATCAGCAGCAACATGAAACAGATCAGCAGCAACATGAAACAGATCAGCAGCAACATGAAACAGATCAGCAGCAACATGAAACAGATCAGCAGCAACATGAAACAGATCAGCAGCAACATGAAACAGATCAGCAGCAACATGAAACAGATCAGCAGCAACATGAAACAGATCAGCAGCAACATGAAACAGATCAGCAGCAACATGAAACAGATCAGCAGCAACATGAAACAGATCAGCAGCAACATGAAACAGATCAGCAGCAACATGAAACAGATCAGCAGCAACATGAAACAGATCAGCAGCAACATGAAACAGATCAGCAGCAACATGAAACAGATCAGCAGCAACATGAAACAGATCAGCAGCAACATGAAACAGATCAGCAGCAACATGAAACAGATCAGCAGCAACATGAAACAGATCAGCAGCAACATGAAACAGATCAGCAGCAACATGAAACAGATCAGCAGCAACATGAAACAGATCAGCAGCAACATGAAACAGATCAGCAGCAACATGAAACAGATCAGCAGCAACATGAAACAGATCAGCAGCAACATGAAACAGATCAGCAGCAACATGAAACAGATCAGCAGCAACATGAAACAGATCAGCAGCAACATGAAACAGATCAGCAGCAACATGAAACAGATCAGCAGCAACATGAAACAGATCAGCAGCAACATGAAACAGATCAGCAGCAACATGAAACAGATCAGCAGCAACATGAAACAGATCAGCAGCAACATGAAACAGATCAGCAGCAACATGAAACAGATCAGCAGCAACATGAAACAGATCAGCAGCAACATGAAACAGATCAGCAGCAACATGAAACAGATCAGCAGCAACATGAAACAGATCAGCAGCAACATGAAACAGATCAGCAGCAACATGAAACAGATCAGCAGCAACATGAAACAGATCAGCAGCAACATGAAACAGATCAGCAGCAACATGAAACAGATCAGCAGCAACATGAAACAGATCAGCAGCAACATGAAACAGATCAGCAGCAACATGAAACAGATCAGCAGCAACATGAAACAGATCAGCAGCAACATGAAACAGATCAGCAGCAACATGAAACAGATCAGCAGCAACATGAAACAGATCAGCAGCAACATGAAACAGATCAGCAGCAACATGAAACAGATCAGCAGCAACATGAAACAGATCAGCAGCAACATGAAACAGATCAGCAGCAACATGAAACAGATCAGCAGCAACATGAAACAGATCAGCAGCAACATGAAACAGATCAGCAGCAACATGAAACAGATCAGCAGCAACATGAAACAGATCAGCAGCAACATGAAACAGATCAGCAGCAACATGAAACAGATCAGCAGCAACATGAAACAGATCAGCAGCAACATGAAACAGATCAGCAGCAACATGAAACAGATCAGCAGCAACATGAAACAGATCAGCAGCAACATGAAACAGATCAGCAGCAACATGAAACAGATCAGCAGCAACATGAAACAGATCAGCAGCAACATGAAACAGATCAGCAGCAACATGAAACAGATCAGCAGCAACATGAAACAGATCAGCAGCAACATGAAACAGATCAGCAGCAACATGAAACAGATCAGCAGCAACATGAAACAGATCAGCAGCAACATGAAACAGATCAGCAGCAACATGAAACAGATCAGCAGCAACATGAAACAGATCAGCAGCAACATGAAACAGATCAGCAGCAACATGAAACAGATCAGCAGCAACATGAAACAGATCAGCAGCAACATGAAACAGATCAGCAGCAACATGAAACAGATCAGCAGCAACATGAAACAGATCAGCAGCAACATGAAACAGATCAGCAGCAACATGAAACAGATCAGCAGCAACATGAAACAGATCAGCAGCAACATGAAACAGATCAGCAGCAACATGAAACAGATCAGCAGCAACATGAAACAGATCAGCAGCAACATGAAACAGATCAGCAGCAACATGAAACAGATCAGCAGCAACATGAAACAGATCAGCAGCAACATGAAACAGATCAGCAGCAACATGAAACAGATCAGCAGCAACATGAAACAGATCAGCAGCAACATGAAACAGATCAGCAGCAACATGAAACAGATCAGCAGCAACATGAAACAGATCAGCAGCAACATGAAACAGATCAGCAGCAACATGAAACAGATCAGCAGCAACATGAAACAGATCAGCAGCAACATGAAACAGATCAGCAGCAACATGAAACAGATCAGCAGCAACATGAAACAGATCAGCAGCAACATGAAACAGATCAGCAGCAACATGAAACAGATCAGCAGCAACATGAAACAGATCAGCAGCAACATGAAACAGATCAGCAGCAACATGAAACAGATCAGCAGCAACATGAAACAGATCAGCAGCAACATGAAACAGATCAGCAGCAACATGAAACAGATCAGCAGCAACATGAAACAGATCAGCAGCAACATGAAACAGATCAGCAGCAACATGAAACAGATCAGCAGCAACATGAAACAGATCAGCAGCAACATGATGTGATATTTCACAGTGATTATCCTGGTTAGAGATTCATGAGTCTAACAGCCTCAGGGTAGAAGCTGTTCCTCAGTCTAGTGGTTCTACACTTAATGCTCCTCAACCTCCTTCCTGAGGGGAGTGGGGCAAAATGTGTGTGTGCTGGGTGAGTGGGGTCTTTCATGATGCAGGTGGCCCTCTTCCTGCATCTGGAGGTGTAGATGTCTGTGATGGTGGGGAGACTGACTCCAACATCTTCTGTGCAGCCTTCACCACTCTCTGCAAAGCTTTTCTTTCTGCAGCTGTGCAGCCTCCATGCCACACGTTGATGCTGGAGCACAGG
>JBBPBX010046575.1:0-26541 GCA_038048925.1 Garcialebias charrua | reverse complement strand
CCACCACCAGATAATACTCCACATGGCCCTATGCCGGGAGCCAATAATCAGGCCCCAGGCCAATATCCTATTCAATAGGGGTGCCCTGGTCCGGCAGTAGGTGGTGTCTTGTATCTAGAACCTTTGGTATCGTTAACCATTAACGGCCGAAATCACATGTGTATGGTTGATACAGGCGCCAGGTATTCGTCAGTTAACACGTCACTCCCACGATCAAAGAATACCGTACCTGTTGTTGGATTCTCGGGCAAGCCAGAGGAGTGGCCGCTATCTTGTTACGTACCATGCGTGTGGAATAATCTGCGCTTTGAACACTCCTTCCTGATTTCTGACACATGTCCAGTGAACTTGATTGGACGAGACATTCTGTGTGATCAGAACGTGACTTTGATGATGAGTCCTGACAACGTCCAGCTGAGTTTTCCTGATGGAACTGTTCAGTACTGTGCTACAGTGAAAAGCTCCATTCATCAGATGCTCCAGGTTGAAGGGACTTCTGCTGAGTCTGGTCCAGCCGAATTTCAAGCTGAAGTTTGGTGGGGAGCAGTTCCTGACTTTACAACTACGCTCTTGTACGACACACTGCAGAGCTGGAACGCCTGGATTAATGTCATAAGATCTTATGACACGCTTCCTGATGTGGCACATTGCACGCTGAACTATGACCTTTGTGGTGATGGGGACTACGATGTGCTCTGGACAGGACTGCTTGAACATTGTCAAGAGACTGGTGAATTTCCAGTGGCTGAAATCATGGACATTTATGTGGCCCCGGAGGGAGTGGTGGCAGGCGTGAAATTGCCCGCACCGTTACTGCAACTGTATATGCTTGGCGATGTATCAGCTCCACATGTGTCATTGATGGTTGTATCTGGTGCCGATGCGAAGAATTTAGGTCCTGTGATGAGACGCTGTCTTGCTGTAAGGGAATGGGTGCCTACACAAAATCCACACTTACACTATTCTCCAGAAACTGATACTTACAGGATCACACACAGATCATTCACATTATTGTTACCTGAGAAACATTCTCTGCCTAGATCACATGGCGGAGAAAACACAGACCATGTTGATACGGACAAACTGTTAGCCAGTTTGCCTGATACACTTTGGGCCAGGAGTTCTACAGATGTGGGCCTGCTGAGTGTCAACCCTGTATCGATCGTCCTGAAGCCAGGCACGATTCCAATCTATAAACATCAATATCGACTCCGACAGGAGCAGATTGACGGTATAGAGCAAACTATTAAGGGTTTGCTGGAAGCTGGTGTGTTGCAGCCTACTGTTTCGAGCTGGAACACACCTCTACACCCGGTACCAAAAGCTGATAAATCTCATTACCGTTTAGTTCATGATTTGAGGCCTATAAATAAGGTTGTTGTTCCATCTAATTATGGTACTCCAAATCCTTATGTTATGATGAATGCTATTCAGCCTGAACACAAGTTTTTTACTTGTATTGACCTGGCGAACGCGTTCTTTTGTGTGCCTCTGGACGCTGGATCAAGGGATCTGTTTGCATTTACCTTTAAGGGGAAACAATTCACGTACAGTAGATTGCCTCAGGGGTTCGTGGATTCGCCCTCTTTGTTCAATCATGTATTGAAGCAAGTCCTTACTGATTTGCCTTTGCCACCAGGAGTGGTTTTAATCCAATACGTCGATGATATTCTGATAGCAGCTCCGACTTCAGAAGCTATTATGCACGCATCTGAAGCTGTGCTTCGACATCTAGCCCAGTGTGGTTTTAAAGTGTCAAAACACAAATTACAGGTGGGTCGTTCAAAAGTTCAGTTTTTGGGTAGGCTCATCTCTGGCTCTGGCCTGCAACTGACACCATCTCAGAAAAGCTCCATTTTAAATCATTCTAAACCAGCAAATGTTAGGATGATGTTAAAATTTTTGGGGCTGATCAATTACAGTAAGAACTTCATTCCTGATTTCAGCCGTAAGGTGGCTCCTCTGCGGAACCTCATTTCGGCTGTGGGATATAAAAATTTTGTGTCCCCACTGCAGTGGACGGAGGAAGCTGACAGGGCATTTGTGGAGATTAAACAAGCTTTGTTTGATGCGTGCTCTCTGCAGTGTCCAGATTACTCCTTGCCATTTCACTTGGATGTGGATGAAAAAGACGGATTTGTGAATGCCGTCTTGTTTCAAAGAGGGAAAGCTGGCTCTGACAGGCACGTTTTGATGTATTATAGTTCAAAATTAGATCAAATTGAAGTTGGCCACCCTACCTGTGTGAGGCATGTAGCTGCCATTGGAAAGTCTATTTTAAAGACATCACACATAACTATGGGGAATGAGGTTTTTGTTCACACAATTCATGACGTAAAATCATTTTTGGACTCACAAACATTCACATTTTCAAATCAAAGAACAGAAAACCTCAGAAGATTATTACATAATTCACATATACATTTTACTAGCCTGGTTTAAACCAGACCCTTGTCCTTCACTTCGCTTCGTACTAGGGTCTGGACTTTTCCCATTGAAAAACGTTTCTTGCTGGAGGCGTGGCCTCTGCTTAGGAACAAAACCATTGGATATTTTGAACAGGGAAAGCATTCTGCTCCCTCCCCTCAGAGCCACCCCCCGTGCTCTGGTGAACTTGACTGACAGCTGCTCCGCCTCTTGCAGCGTTTCTCTCGCTGCGCAAACTCAGTGTTTATATGTTATAAAACGTTTTAATACAATAAAATCAAACCATGGATCGCTGGTCCAGCTCACCAAAAGACCAGAAAATCTGCAGGGACTCGGTCAGCAATAAAACCCGAGTTTAATTCTCGTGACAACCTGAGGCATTTCCGTGTTCATTTTACTCAGCAGGAGGGTGGAGGAGAAGGAGGACGAGGGAGCGATTACTTAACTTTTGGGAGAAAAAAACAAAAGAAAACTCCAGATAAGGGATTAAGCAGGGGAAATTAATAAATTTGTGTCACATATAAAACAGTTCTGCATCGCTTTGAATGATGCCGTGCTCTGGTGAACTTGACAGCTGCTCCGCCTCTTGCAGCGTTTCTCTCGCTGCGCAAATTCTGTGTTTATATGTTATAAAACGTTTTAATACAATAAAATCAAACCATGGATCGCTGGTCCAGCTCACCAAAACACCAGAAAATCTGATGGGACTCGGTCAGCAACTAAAACCCGAGTTTAATTCTCGTGACAACCTGAGGCATTTCCGTGTTCATTTTACTCAGCAGGAGGGTGGAGGAGAAGGAGGACGAGGGAGCGATTACTTAACTTTTGGGGGAAAAAAAACAAAAGAAAACTCCAGATAAGGGATTAAGAAGGGGAAATTAATAAATTTGTGTCACATATAAAACAGTTCTGCATCGCTTTGAATGAGAACATGCCGCTGCTCGCTGACTGAGCGCTGGCAGAGCCCTTTTATAGGGCTCTGCGCGCTGGGACTGGTGGGGGCGTGGGTTAGGGTCCAAAACTCCACCCCTTCTGTTCTCTGATTGGTCCGAACAAAATCTACCGGAGAAATCCTTGTGGGTGGGTGAAGTCCCAGACTGTGCAGTGAAGGGAAATGAGAATTGAGCGGAGCTGTGCAGGAATGGCGAGGGCCAGGCTAACATTTTACAAGCCAGGGAACAAATATGGCTGCGCAGATGGACACCACACAAGATCATAACTGCATTAGTGACACCGCACAGGAAATGAAATTACATGAAAACCTTTCTAAAGATCCTTTGGACCAGCCAGACATGATACTGTTCTGTGATGGACATAGTCATAGAAATGAAACGGGCGCATTGATCACTGCGTTCGCTGTGGTGGAAAGAAGAGATGCAGGTTTTGTTGAACTCAAGGCAGAAGTGATGAACCAGCCAGCTTCTGCGCAGCTCGCAGAGCTAAAAGCTATAACAGAAGCTTGTAACGTCGCAGAAGGAAAAAAGGTTAATATTTACACAGACTCAGCGTATGTTTTTCAGGCAGTCTATGTTGATCTCTGTCACTGGAGAAGAAAGGGATTTGTCACCTCATCTGGAGAACCAGTCAGACATTTTAAACAATTACTGGAATTGTATTATGCATTGCAGCGGCCTAGACAAGTGGCAGTAATTAAATGCAAGGCCCATCAGAAGAGTAGCAATTTCATTGCCCAAGGGAATCATGAGGCAGATCAAGCTGCTAAAAGAATTGCAGGCTATATTTTAAGGACACAGATGGTCCAGAGACATGAGAAAAAGAGTTCTGAAGACTATTTTCAAAAGGAATTTACTCTAGAATATATCAGAGAGTTACAAAATGCAGCCGCTCCGCACGAGAAGCAGGCATGGTTAGACCGTGGAGCTAAAAAGGATAGTGAACAAATTTGGAGGAATCATGAGGGTAAAATTGTAGCTCCAGCTGGATTGTTCAACCTGCTATGCCAAGAAGCACACAGCAGGGGGCACTGTGGTACATCAAAACTGATTGACTTGATCTCACAGAATTGGTGGAACCCCTATGCCATCTGTATTGCAAAATATTTTGTACAGACATGTGAAATATGTTGCCACCATAATCCAAAGGTGGCACTTAAAACTGGGCTTGGTGGATTTCCAATGCCTCAGGCACCGTGGAAAGAGATTGTGATAGATTTTACTGACATGGGTGTTGAGAATAGAGTGGCTGGAAAGAGATATTTACTCGTTTGCGTGGATCAATTTAGTAGGTGGGTGGAAGCTTTTCCAACGAAAACTGAAAAAGCGAAAGAAGTCATAAAGTGGTTGACAAAGGAGTTGATCCCCAGATTTGGAGTCCCTTCAGTGATCAGATCAGATAATGGAACCCATTTTGCAAACAGGGAGTTAAGGGAAGTTGAGAAATTGTTTGGCATTCGACATAAGTTTGGGGCTGTTTTTCATCCTTCATCACAGGGTTTGGTTGAACGTGCTAACCGTACTCTTAAAGAGGGGTTGGCAAAGGTTTGTGCAGACACAAAATTGAAATGGCCTGATGCCCTACCTATAGTGCTGTTCAACTTAAGGTCAACTCCAAATACTACCCTGAATGTCAGCCCTCATGAGATACTTACAGGAAGGAAGATGCCATGTCCTTTCACTCATCCGTTGCCGTCAGAAAGTACTATGTTACAATTACAACATTATGACATATCAGAGTACTTGAAGAGGCTTAATAATACTGTAATGAGTATTTCTCAACAGATTCAATTGATCCAGACTGCAGAGGGAGAACAACACTGTGCCCACGTGGATACAGGTGACTGGATTCTCAGAAAGGTAGCCCGTTTTAACTGGTCTCAGCCTAAATGGGAAGGCCCTTATAAGGTGGCTGCTGTCACTTCTCACTGTGTTAAAATTTGGTTAACTGAAGAAAAGCTCAGTAACTGGATTCATAAGACACACTGTGTTAAAAGCTCTGACCCTTCTCTACGCACTCTACAGCAGGTACGAAAGGACTTGGCTGAGCTGAGCACATCTGAAGAGCTGAGCACATCCGAAGGGCTGAGCGTGTCTGGAGAGCTGGGTGCATCTAAGGAACTGTGTGAGCCATCTGTACACAGTGACACTGCAGCTCCACCTTCAACTGAGAGCTTCGATCCACCGGTTCCAAGACCCCGATACAACTTGAGGAGAAAATCAGAACAGACTTAAAATAACATTACATAAAAAGGGGACGTTGTTTGTTGTACATAATTGTTACAGGAAGAATGAATTTCCTAGCGGTGAGGTTAAGTGTGGTAACCACTTTTGGAATTATATTGTTTACAGGGCTCACTCTGTGGGTTGCATCGACAGCTAAGACAGGCTCCCCTGAAGTTGTTCACGACAATGTCAACAGATCTTGTGATGAGGACCCTAACTTCTTGCTCAGCAGAGGGGAAGATGGAACAGAGGTTGCAGAGGTTCAGATTCAGGTACACCCAGACTCTGACATTAGCAGATCAAAGAGATCCATGATAGTTAATTTCCTACAGTTTAACTTCACAGTTGGGGTGACTGCATCTGTTAAATTTGACCTTTGCTCTGTGATGTACTGTGGTGCGAGGCAGGAGTCATTTATTTGGGCAGTGAAGTATATTTGTGTGACTTATGGGCATGACATGAATTGCGGGGACTGGAATAATGTGTTGTGTAATTCAGGGCCTGCTGATTGGGGTTACAGACCAGAAAAAGCGAGAAGAGGGAAGTATCCGTTACAGGAACGCTTGTCAATCATACAAGATCATACTAAAAGCACCAGGTGTCTAGCACAAAATACATGTAATTCTTTGATTTTGACTTTAAAGAATCCTCAGAGGCAGGATAGTGACACTTATATACTGGGAGTTCATGTTTCTGGCAAAGATCCAACGAGTCCGTTCAGGATAAATGTGGTTCAGAGGGAGGAAAGTCAGATTGAATCAGATCAAGAGGTGTCTTATATGACAGATGTGACATATGAAGAAAAGTTGGCTCTGGAGACAGGTTTCACACAGCAAAATTACTGGATAGAGTATGTTGAAAATGCAGCAGAACAAGTGAAGTATAAGGATTGCGTTGTTTGTGCGAAGGCCAGGCCAGCGTTATTAATGATGACATCACCTCTTTCAAATGATTCATGTTTTCACTGCATGTTGGAACTACATATGAAGGAGAATCCCACTGATAGTTGCAAAGGTTTGGAGAAATATTTTCCCATGGCCCCAAGAGATGCAATCCCACCTGTTTTCACTCCAGTGAGAAACTCTTACACTTGTCTGGTTAGGAAAATACAGGGAGGTATATCTGTAGGTGATATTGATTCAAGTTGGTGTAAGTTGAATGTGGATGTTTCAGCTTGGACAAACATGACGAGATTATCTGTAGCACGTGCAGATGTTTACTGGTTTTGTGGTGGTAGAACTCTAAGAAATACGTTGTCTTCAAGATGGTCAGGAATCTGTACACTCGTTTCTTTAATTTCTCCAATTAAGATGGTGAATTTAACAGGACAGGATTTGGAAACTTTCAGGAGCAGTACACATGTTATTGGTGAGTTTGAGAGGAGAAAACGTGACTTTGATCTGTATGTAGATTCTCCAGCATATATTAACGCTATCGGAGTCCCGCAAGGAGTCCCGGATGAATACAAATTAGTTGATCCTATTGCAGCTGGTTTTGAGTCTATGATTCCAACTATAACTGTAAATAAAAACGTAGCCAGGATTAATTACATTCATTTTAATGTTCAGAGGCTGAATAATTTGACAAGAGATGCACTTGAGGGCGCACATCAGCAGCTAGCAGCAACATCACTGATGGCCTATCAAACGAGATTAGCTGTGGACTTTCTTTTGGCTGAGAGAGGTGGTGTCTGCTCTATGTTTGGACAAGAGTGTTGTACTTTCATCCCAAATAACACAAGTCCAGATGGTTCATTTACAAGGGCTCTGGATGGTTTGAAATCTCTGTCTGAGGAACTAGCTGAAAGCTCTGGAGTTCAGAACCCTCTGAGTGAGTGGTTCATCTCTACTTTTGGAAGATGGAGAGCTGTTGTCGTCACAGCTGTGATTACAATATTCGCAGTTGTGGTTATGTTAATTTGTTGTGGATGCTGCTGCGTTCCTTGTGTGAGGCATTTTGTTTGAAGTGCATCAGTAGCGCAGTGGATGATAGGTTTCCTAAGCTGCCTTCCTATCAGATGGCTGTACAGGCAGGAGAGGGCTTCCCCCTTACAGGTGTCTATGAGGAAGAAGATGAAGACGATGAAGATGAGATGGCCTGACTTGGCTAAAGCATAGTTCATATTCTTTGCTAAGGTTAACACATACCAGAAATGCACACACTGGAGCAGAGTATATGCAATGTTTTGAAGTTGTTAAGAGTTGATAAATCAAATTTTGGGAAATTTAAGGGTTTTTGAGAAAGTATTGAATTTATAAGGTCAAATTAAAGTCCAGTTGTTTTTTATTGAACGCCTTTTTAAAGGTATTGAATTTAACTTCATTATTCTTGCATATACCCTGTTGAGGCGTGATATTTGATAGGAGGGACAGTCCGCTTCATTTTATTGTTTTGTTTTTATTTTTTATTTGTTTTATGGTTTCATTTTTACATTTATTTTTGTTTGTTTTTGTTTATTCTTTATTACATATCCCGTTTGTTTTGTTTATTTCTTATTACATTTATTTGTTGTTTTGTTTGGTTTATTTCTTATTACATTTATTTGTTGTTTTGTTTGTTTTGTTTATTTCTTATTACATTTATTTGTTGTTTTATTTTATTCTTTGTTTTTGGTTGATTTCTTTGCTTTTTGTTACATTTATTTTTTAGATTGTTAGTTTTGTATTGCGTTTCCAGCATATAAGCTCTGACGGTTACCGTATATTTTCTTACGTAGTTTTGTTACCAATTAGTATTGATGCTTATTTTTATATAAGGGATTTATATTCTGGGTGGGTAACTTAGATGTAATATTGTTGTGGGTGGGAATGTTAGCGATTTCCATTGTGTATCCAGTTTTTAATTGCATACGCACATAGTACATATAGGGTTTTTGTTGACATGATGTTTGTCATGTCAAAAGGGGAATTGAAATATATGTATATCAGTATTACACCTGAAGCACACATATTATGCGTTATGATTTATGTTCACTTAATTCCACCATATAATGTGAAAATATATTCAAGATGGAACCTTTATTTACGGGTTTTATTTCCAATAGGGAAGAGTTTTTCAGTTACACGCCTGCATAATACAACAGACACAACATTTGATGATTGACATATGAAGCTGATAGCTTGTTGGCTGAGAGGCGGATCACTCACAGAGTAGGGGAAGTTCTAGGGCGGTTCCAAGGCGGTTCGATTCCAGGATTGGTCCCACGAGGCGATGACGTCATCTAGAGGTATAAAACCGTGGTCCGCCTTCGAAGATGTGTGTGTGTTGGACTGTGCTTGGGAGTCAGGTCTGTTGGTCGCTGTAAGGTTTATTCTTATAATGTACAATAAACCTGCTTAAAACTTGCACATTCGTTTCAGAGCTTTCCTTCAACTTTTGAACCGCAACAAATTGAACAGGGAATGCAACGTGGATAGTCAGCAGCACATATCAAAAAACAAGTGGCATTACAGTGATTTTTTTTCACAGTGATAATCCTGATTAGGGATTTATGAGTCTAACAGCTTCAGGGTAGAAGCTGTTCCTCAGTCTAGTGCATATGGGTCAAACTCAAGAGCTGGGGGCCAAATGTGGCCCTTGTTGACATCTTATCTGGCCCCCAAGATCATGTGTGAAATGTAAAATACTTCTATTTCTTGATTATTATTTTTTTTCAGTAATCTTTGATTATGATGTCAAAAGCACAATAGAGAACATCAAATGACACCAATCAAATTCTCGTTGAGGAACCTGTGACCAAGAAAAGATGTTGGGTATCTGATTTGAGTTAATGTAGTTTCTGAAATTGGCCCTTAGTTTGAAAAAGGCTTTAATTTTACCCCATTTTGTAAATGAGTTTGACACCTCTGATCTAGTTTTTACTTTTTTGTTTTGTTTTTTGAATGTCCAGAGGACCAGACTTAGCTTTTTTAGATTTTTCTACCTGGATTATTGAGCATGCATCAGGGCACTGATCTAGTGGTTCTACATGCTCCAAAACCTTCTGCCTGAGGGGAGCGGGGCAAAAAGTGTGTGTGCTGGGTGAGTGGGTTCCTTTGTGGGCCCTCTTCCTGCATCTAGAGTTGTAGATGTCTGTGATAGTGGAGAGACTGACTCCAACAGAGCTCTGTGCAGCCTTCACCACACTCTGCAGAGCTTTTCTTTCTGCAGCTGTGCAGCCTCCATGCCACACGTTGATGCTGGAGCACAGGATGCTCTCCACTACACAGCTGTAGAAGGAGGTGAGGACTGAGCTTCTCAGACCAGCTCGTCTCAGCTTCCTGAGGAAGTAGAGTCTCTGATGACCTTTCTTGATCAGGCTGGTGGTTGATTATATTAGCTGCTGACTGAAGGCTTTAATTCTGTTTGTGTGAAACCTGCATCAGATGGAGCCTGTAAGCAAACAGGGTTCAGGGGTCACCGATGTGCTGCTGCAGTCTTTGGGGACTTCTTTTGATCGAATACTTCTGCAAATTCACACATGCAGTCTAGCTTTAAACCTCTGTACTTTTTATTTGCCCTGTAGATCTTTTAAAAAAAAACTCAAAACATTTAAAATACAAGCTTCCTTTTTTAAAAAATCACAAATGAACACAACACCTTGATTGACTGTAAAGATGTAAGAAGGTCTGGGCAGTAAATGTTTGAGGTTCTGATTGGACCCTTCTCCCACCTGTGGTTGTTTTACTGACCTCTCATACTGTGAAGTACTGAGCCAGTTTCTTCTTTTATCCACACACAGACCAACCGTGAAGCAGCTGTGAGGTTTATCTGTTACTTCAGAGTTGGTTGTGAAATTTCTCACGCAATCTTTTGTCCATATTTAGTTATTGCGAACGTGTTGATATCACCGAATGATGATCTCAAATTATGTGCTTTTTTTTTGTGAGCTTTAAAAGAGCCTTAAAATGTAAAATTATAAAAGCTTATGGAGATGTTATGTAGATGTATACAGTATATGTCTTGTGTAACCATGTATGTATGTAATGTGAGTATGTGTATGTATTAGGGATGCACCAATACCGATACCAGTATCGGGTATCGGTCCGATACCATGTGCGTGTACTCGTACTCATAAAAGGGCTCCGATACTACAGGACCGGATACCAGTTTCATTTCATTTCATTGACTATGTAAGAGTTCAAATGTAAAACATTAAATTTTTTTGTACAAGTTTGGACATACTTTACAGATTACCAATAGTAATGTACTTTATTTATGTTTGAAGTGTCTAATGAAAATAAACAGTTTAAGTTAATTAGAATGATTTTTAAAAATATTAATTAGTACTTGTATCAGTACTTGGTATCGGCAAGTACTTTGATGTAAGTACTTGTACTTGTACTCGGTTTTCAAAAATCTGGTATCGGTGCATCCCTATATACATACTGTATTTAAATATACAGTAAATGTATGTGCACTTTGGTTGGCTCGTTGCCGTTTTAAGTGCTCTATAAATAAATTGGTATGGTATGGTATATGTGGACAGTAGATATATGTCATTATGTAGACTGCTGAGTATGAATAGGGTAGGCAAGTACAGGTAGTCCCCGACTTACAAGCAAGTTCCGTACCTACGGGCCGTTCGTAAGTCGAAAATTCGTAAGTAGGATCAAATTCTTTTTTTTAAATAAATAAATACATGTACAGTACTGTACAGTCACCAAGCACTTAGCCTATCCTAACACAGTTTTTAAAGATGAAGGAGTGAGTTGAATTGTCTCCCTTTCACATAAAGGGAGCTAGCTCCCTTTATGTGAATGAGCCTGCTAGGGAGGAGGGAGACAATTCAACTCACTCCTTAACTATGTTAGGATAGGCTAAGCGCTTGGTAACTGTACAGTACTGTACATTTATTTATTCATTATAATTTATTTATTTTTATGAGATGCATATTCGTAAGTCCGAAACGTCGTAAATCGAGGACTACCTGTATAAGCCTTGGCTTCAGCCTATTCCTTTTTTGGTAAATGATTGATTTAACATTTTATATTGTTTTCCTTTTGTTTGTATGGTTTTTAATTTACCAAAATAAAGTTGAGTTGAATCTAAAGTTGTTGACACGTGTCAGTTGGGTGTCTCATCTCTTGCTGGTTTCTTTCCACAGTGCGTCTGGTGCCAGTGTTGTTGCCATCGACAACAAGATCGAGCAGGCCATGGTGAGTTCTCCACAGAGCACGAGCGGCGCTTGTTCTTCACTTTTGACGCGCTCATTTCAGTGAACTCCCTTTCTCCGCTTCCAGGACTTGGTGAAGAGCCACCTGATGTACGCCATTCGCGAGGAGGTGGAGGTGCTGAAGGAGCAGATCAAAGAGTTGTACGAGAGGAACTCTGCGCTGGAGCGCGAGAACGCCGTGCTGAAGTCGCTGGCCAACACGGAGCAGCTCGGCCAGCTGTCCGGTCAGCTCAGCGGCTTGTCGGCGCCGCTGCAGCTGCACCAGTACGCGCTCGCCAAAAGCACGGCTCCCTCGCTGGTTCACCACGACGCGAGTCAGGGCGTCCCCTACCAGCCGAACATCACCTCGGCTTGAACCCTTTGAAACACTCTCATTAACTAACACCTCCCTCACACAGGAGAGGAAGTTCTGGTTCCACCGCACCCCCCACACACACAAAAGCCCTCATGCAACAAAAGACGTGGCTCGGCTCAGTGTGTTCCATTTAAATCCAAGTTTACAGCAACGTGTTTGTCATCAAGAGCCACGGCTCAGCTTCACAGGACCGTCAACATATTCCATATGAAGACATGTACCAACCCTTAAGGTCTTATTCTGGTCCTGTGTTTGGCTGCAGTAAAAAAAGAGGGGGGGGGTGTAGCTGCTGCACATTGTAAAACTGATTGTTCGTGTGCAGGAGGCGACGTTCACCAGCTCAACCAGCTTGATTTGTTGGGACAGACTGGAGGAAGACAATGTTAAAAACCTTGTGAAGGACCATCGTGACGAAGGTCCTGTCCAACCATCCAGCGTGGACTGTCCTCCCGAGTGTCCACACCCCCACATCACTCCACGGCTGGAGGAGGCCAGAGGAACGAGTGGCACTGGGGAGGAGGGTGGAGGGATACGTGCGGAGCGAGTGGAGCGCTTCGGCTCGTTGAAATGCTGCATTGCAAGCCTTTTCTTTTTTTTTTCTTTTCTTCAAAGCCACCGTGCTTTGACATGAATCCGAATAAATTTTCATTAGTTCAGTTTTAAGTGTTTTCATTTATTTATTTCAGGGCTGCTATTTTCATAATGTAAATGTCATGGAGTTACATATTAAAAGAAGAAAAAAAAAACTTTTTCTTTGAGTTTTATGTTTTTTTTTTAAACTGTCAGGTATAAATTTCATATATACACATACATGTTGGCAACGTGGATCTCAAAGTAGGCAATAAGTTCCACGATAGAACGAGCGCAAACACTAAAGCTGAGCTTTTGTTCAGTGAAATCCAGGTTGAATGTATATTTTGTAAAGTATTACGAGCGTGGAGGGATTGCACAGGAGAACGCCTTTTAGGATATGAAATGTGACGGGATGGTTCAGTACAAGTGAAATTTCTTTAAGACTTTGTCATGAACGGAGGTGAATTTTGAGGGGTTTGGTTTAGAGGTGGAAGAAATGAAAAGCTGTGAAAAGTGTAAGGAACATGAGGGAGACCATATATTGTGTCCTTAAACACATACAGTATAGTGTCACCCAGATGTAACTAAAGGATTTTAACAGGGGTCAGTATTAATACTGACCTCTTTACCTTAATTAATTTACTTATTCAGATTGAATAGTAAATTCACGGATTCTTTTCTTTTTCAGTTTATTCAATATTTCTGTGATCTTTATGATGGATAAATAAACAGAGCTATTAAGTGACAATGGACACGTTAACTTAGCTTGATATGTCAAAGAGACACTATCATTTATTTAAAATGAATCAACTAAATTAACACCATTACACTTGATTGACAGGATTTCACTTTCTTGTAATTTAAAACGTCAGCACACTTAAATTCAACACAACAGACTTCAATATTGGATGTTAACATATTTAGTCTGTGGGCTCTTCAGCTTAAAATAGTTTCCAGCTTAGATTGAGAGGGAAAGATAGGAGGAAGATGGGAGATGGTTTAAAGGAAATTATCTTGAGCATGATACCAAAAGTGACACTTCCATCCGACTTCTGCTAAAATCCAGGTACGTTTTGTAAACAGCTCTTTACCTTTCGACGACGAGTCTGATAAAGAAATGACACCAGCCTTCAGATGCACAGAGTCCTTTAGTCCCAGCACGTCCAAAACTGGTTCTAGTTTACGTTTCAACGTCTCCTGGTTTCCGCTTGGTCATCAGAGAATATGTCAGCTCCTGGCCTCTGACTTCAAGATAAACTTATTCCAGGAAGGAATAAACAAAGTTTTTGAGCTTACGCTCGTTCGAAGTGGACCCATAACAACATGTTATCAGTCCCAGCTGGATGACGAGTCCTTAGCGCGTGACTGGTGGTCATTCAGCTCTTTGGGAAGGTTCACATCTCTTTTGAAGCTCCCAGAAACTCTGAAGTGTTTCAGCAAAAACTTAGGACTATAAAGCAGGATCAATCGAGGAGTTCACTTGTCTTATCGCGACCCAAGGTTACAGCCAGAGCAGAGGGAAATTGTTTAGGAAAAGACAGAGCAGCTGGAGCCCTTTAGATGAGAAACAACGGATTACTGTCTTCTGACTTTCTAAACAAAACCGTCCGGTCTCTGTGACCCGAGACTTCACCTTTAACACAGCCGTGAACACAGTAATACTCTTACAGAATAACACAGCTTAAAAGCACACATCATGAAAATGACAAAAGTTATTCTTTTGGTCACATTAGAATAAAATCAAAGATAGAAATAGTCTCTTTTGGTGACTATGTTCTAAGATTACAACTAATGGAATGATTTTGTAGTAAATGTCTTGCTTTACTGAGAGGTCAGTAAAGGTCATCACTGGACAGTTCAAAAACCTTAGTTTGACCCTGGGTAGGTCCACTACATCTCCCCCCTTTTGGAAGCCATCGCCAGTCCTTGGGGATGGGGTCCAACACGAAAGGAAACCTTGAACTGTCTTTGATCTTGAAGTAATCCAGCAAGTGGAAAAGAAAAATCAAAAATTATAATCCCATAAAGTTTTTGGAAATTCCATACTGTTCGGAGGTAATCCCATTGCGAAAAGCTTTTAATCCTTTGGAAAACTGAGTCTGTTAACTCTTGGAAAACAAAGTCTGTGATCCTTTGGAAAACAAAGTCTTATAATCCACAGCGGTAATTCCACAGCAGTAATTCCACAACGATTAGTTTTGTTGATTGATCAGCAACAATTGTTTTCATAATCAGCATGTAGAGGGGATCCCTCGATTGACGCAGAGGAGGCGACCCTTGGATGGAGGTTGAAGACCAAGCGTTGGAGCTGCAGGTCCCCACATCGAAGGTTGTTGGCTGGTTGGTTTCCAGTCAGTGCCACTCTGGTTCTATGTGTCATGCAATTATGTGGTTTTTAGGTGGGCTTATGATTGGGATTTTACATTAAGCCTTACCTATATGCACCTGGTATGTAAGCTATCATGGTTTAGATCAGCTACAATTACCAATTAAGGGGTGGATCAATTCTGTAAAATTAGATATAGGGATCTATACCTATAAAATTTTGGAGGGCTTCTGTAACGAAGGCCTCTAATTCCAAACTATTCCTCCATTCATTACTTAGTTTAGGTTAAACTAAAATAGAAAATGAAATATAGTTTGATCTAAATGTCTGTTGTCTTTTAGACGAACGACGTAGGATTTGGTATTCCTAATAAATTTTGAAGTCTATGGCGAGACTCATCAAAATGAATAGATAATCTAGAATAGAAACGATCGAATCGGTTCAATTTAGAAATTGTGAGACCAGTGTAGTTTATGGTACCTTGAGTAGCTTTAAACTACATTGACTCTTCGACGATTGAGATTTAACAAAACGAACTGCATGTTGGCATAGTTAAATCCATATCATTCATTAACCAATGTTAATACAAAACCTTTTTGGCTGGGAGTGTTCAGAACCAAAACAATATCTCAACTAATGACAACAGTAATGACTAAACAACAAGGAAACAACGTTTCACTGCTTCGACACACTCTTGTCGTCAGATTCCAAAGTGCAACACACAAGAAAAACAGGTCTCAACTTTATGACCGAGGTCAAATTAAATCTCGTGGATTTAAACGGTTGTTAAGGTTAGTTTTTTGTTGTGGGTTTTAGGCTTAGCGTTTCTAAGTTCAAATTGGACAATGCGACTTATAGGGTGGAAAATACGGTAGTTTAAACCTGATTAGTTTATTTACTAACTTGTGTTTGGACGACCTTATTATCCCATGAAGTCGGTGAGTTTGTGAGATCTTTGTCTTTTGTGGAGTCATTGAACGCCTTGTAAGGTTTGATCTGATTTCGATGTACCCATTTAGCAATTGGCTCTTTGCGGCCTTTGCTGATTTTGATTTCGTAGACGACTGAGGACACTTTGTCTGTTATCAGATGAGGTCCAGTCCACCTGGGCATTAGTTTGCGGGCGAGAGTTCCGGTCTCGGACCCTCCTTTCCCGGTTGCTGGGGCGAACGTATACAGGTAGTCCCCGATTTACGAGCGCTCTGATCTGCGAGGTTCCAGACTTACGAGCTGCGAATTTTTGGAAAAAACGAAAAAAATACTGAGTTTTCATGTGTTTTTTCACCACAGTTAGTTAGCTAAGCATATGGACACACGTTTCCGATCATTTTTATGCACTCATAAGCAGTTTTTGGATGAAAATAGAGTGTTTGTAGTCGCGCTAGCGAAAACCGTTCCAATTTACGAGCGAAATTCCGGATTTACGAGAGAAATGGCGGCCGTTCCAAATTACGAGATTTCCGGTTTACGAGCGCCTCGTTGTAACGGATCTCGCTCGTAAATCGGGGACTACCTGTATAGTACCAGACTCTGTCTCCCACTTGGAGTTTTGTGAGAGGCCTTCTGGTCATAGTACGCCTTACGTCCTTCAGCGGATTTTTCCAGGTTTTTCTGGGCGAAAGCAAAAGTGTTTCTGAGGTGTACATTCAAATCTTTGTCTTTGGCATGGCCTAACATCACCCCCCTTTGGTCATGGGGGACCACGAGCACAGGTGAGGACGTCCGTCCATGGGCACAAGTTAGGATGCCACCGTTTAGTTTAAGCTGTTCGCGCAGCTGAGAGAAGACGGTACACAGGAATCGTTTAGGTTTTGGCCAACGTATCTTCTTACGTTTACCTCTTTCCGTGTAATTCAGGTGTGTCACAACTGTCGGCGCAGTCGCAGGTGTGTCTGATTGTACAGACTGCGACGGGTCACTGTCGTTGTGTGTGTCTTCCCACCTCTCGACTGAAGAGGGGCTCTTTGAGTCTGTAAAAACTATGTCATTTCTGATTAGTTCTAGACACAAATGTTCCTGAACCAAGGTTTCATCGAAAGCTTGGCTGATAGCCGATTTACCTGTCCCAGGGGACAGTACAGCAACCTCGGTGTGGGGTCCTTGGATCTCCACACCTTTCTCTACCTGTGGTAGGTAATGTGAGTTTGCCCCCTTCTTGTCTGATGAGGGGTCCTCGTAATCTGCAACAATGATGTCCAAGTGACTGTCAGCGTTTGGTTGACTGTCATTTTCTGGACTCAGATGCCCTTGAACCAAGGTTTCATTGAAAGCTTGGCTGATTGCCGAATTACCTGTCTCAGAGGACAGTACAGCGTCTTCGGTGTGGGATCCTTGGATCTCAACACCTTTCACTACCTGTGGTAGGTAGTGTTCAGTGAGTGCTGAATGTGTCAGCTCGCAGAGGAGGTTCTCTTGTTGGGCCAGAGTTTGGTCCAACTTTTGGGTCTCTTCTGTCTCACCTGTAGTTGAAGGTTCACTTACCGGGCTCTCGTCCTCGGATGAGGAGTCCCTTGTGTCCTCAGCGGTACCTGCGGTTAGGCAGTCTGTATCACAACTAGGAGGCACTATTATTGGCAGGGGTTTTCTCACTGTGCTCCACATTTTCCGTTGACCATAATCTATAATCGCGTTGAAGCGGTTTATAAAATCTTGGCCAACCAAAAATGGGAATGAGTCAAGTTTAGACACAAACACCGGGTGGCGTAGTGTCATTTCGCCAATCTGCATGTGAACCATAGCTATAGCTGTTAGGGTTGTTCTCGTCTCTGCGAGACCCTGTAGCTCAATAGCACATTTCTCAAAGGGTATTTGCCTGTCAACACCGTTAGCGGCGGTCCTCAGCTCCTTGAACAGCTTGGCCGACATAATGGTTATATCAGCACTACCGTCCAGGAGGGCTTCACGCTCAAGGACACCTTCCAGTGTGATAGGCAGGTAAGCTTTCTTAGCCACCCCCCTTTGTATAAAGTTACACAGAAACCTCACAGGTCTTGGCCCACGTTTCTGTTCACGTGTGACTCTGGCTGTGTAATCTTGTTTACTGTCAGCATCTTGTTGGCTGTCAGCATCATGACCTTCAGGATGTTGTTGTGTGTCAGCAATTGGTTTGCTGTCAACATCCATGGCAATGTTGGTAGTAGTGTGCGCTGAGTTATTTGTGTGCTCTGAGTCTTTGTGAAAGACAGTGCTACACATCGCTCCAGGTTGGTCAATGTTGATAGCGTCATTAACAATGATAACGCCACTCAATGGCCCTCATGCACAAAAATGTTCGTATTCTTATCCTAACTTCCTCCTACTTTTGTTCGTACGAAGCGTTCGTACGAACATGCCACGTCAGATCCAACAACGTCTTCTATAGTCAGGAAATGTGTGTATATGAGCTGTGTAAATAATGATGAATCCCACCTGTTCTATTCACGTGCTCGTGCACGCGAGAGGTTATTTACATAATTCCCACCCCTCAAAACACCATATAAGGATATAGTTTCCTGCCACCGCGAGCAGGAAGTGTCCATTCATTCCGGCTTTTATGCGTCAGAAAACACACAAACGCGTTTGGCGAATTAAAATTGACTCGCCTTTGATCATAGTGTCAGCCCCGGATCTGAGCGCAGACCCACACAGAATACAGATGACATCAGTGAGCGCCCACAGTCAACAGGCAGTTTATATTAAAAATGACATGAAGCAACTGTTTCGCCTTTCTTCTCCCCTGGGTCTCTGCAGCAGCGCTGTGTGTGTGTGTGTGTGTGTGTGTGTGTGTGTGTGTGTGCCGACAGAGGCGCGTGGCGCGTTGCGTGGCACACCGGGTGGTCGACATGAGTGGGGGCGCGTTGCGTGGCACACCGGGTGGTCGACATGAGTGGGGGCGCGTTGCGTGGCACACCGGGTGGTCGACATGAGTGGGGGCGCGTTGCGTGGCACACCGGGTGGTCGACATGAGTGGGGGCGCGTTGCGTGGCACACCGGGTGGTCGACATGAGTGGGGGCGCGTTGCGTGGCACACCGGGTGGTCGACATGAGTGGGGGCGCGTTGCGTGGCACACCGGGTGGTCGACATGAGTGGGGGCGCGTTGCGTGGCACACCGGGTGGTCGACATGAGTGGGGGCGCGTTGCGTGGCACACCGGGTGGTCGACATGAGTGGGGGCGCGTTGCGTGGCACACCGGGTGGTCGACATGAGTGGGGGCGCGTTGCGTGGCACACCGGGTGGTCGACATGAGTGGGGGCGCGTTGCGTGGCACACCGGGTGGTCGACATGAGTGGGGCGGGGGCCGCGCGCGGGTCGCGCAAGGTGGTGGACGTGGGGGGGGGTTGATGCCGCTTTAATTAAACCAATATGTGTGGTTGCATTTAATTGTTTAAACTCGAAATATTTTCTAAATAACGAAATATAAAGTTATTAGTGGAGAAAAGGCAGTCTGGATGACAGCAGACTGACGCTCCTAAAATATACGACAGGTCTGGACCACACGTAGATTCTGTTCGTATCTGAAAAAAATCCTAGGATACGAAAACATTGTTGGATGCCACAAATGATCCCAAATCACTCGCACGCACAGTATACGCACAAATCTGTGCGTACGAATGGTTCGTGCATGAGGCCCATTGTATCAGGTTGGTCAAGCACAGTAACATTCAAATCTACTGACAAACTACTTACTTCCTCTGTCTCTTCCGAGCATAGAGGTGTTGGGCCATTATTCCGGGACATTCGTGACTCTTTGCCTGTCTCGAACTGTTCTGTTCGAGGCGCGGGAGGTGCAGTTCCAAGGCTCGGGGGTGTCTGTTGGGACCACGCATAGTTACATGAGTATAGGTCCTCATCCTTCAATTTCTTTTGAAGTCCACCCACCGATGGACCTTGGTTTTCACCCATCTGGTTCGATCTGAACCGTTGTGGGTCTCTTAGAGAGTGAACACCTACCTTTTGTGGTTCGTTGCTTGTCTCAGATTTTTCAATCTGAGGTGCTTCAGGGGCGGGGCTCCCTTTAAACCATTTTGAGTCACTGTTCCAACTGGTACCAACATTTCGGTGTATGTCAGTTTGAAAATCTTGTTCATTCTTGCTAGTATTATCCAACTCTTTTAACGACCGACGTAAGTGCTCTACCTCTCCTGAGGTCAGAGGACCTTTGAGACGACGGTGTTTATTCTCGCTTTCTATAGGAGAGAGAACCTCGCCTATTTTTTGCGACTGGGATACGACCTTTTGACCTGGGCACACCTCAGAGGGTGTTTTGTTTTGCATGTGAGCCTCAACAGCAGTTACAGCGCACTGTTTCATCACTGATTGTTTAAACTGATGTTGTAGCTCAAGGCCTTTTTTGAGACGTTTTTCTTTTTGTCGTTTGCTATTGTTGTCACTAACTGTGTGCTCTGAGTTATCCATGTGCTCTGAGTTATCAAAGACAAGGTCACTCAATGTACCAGTTCGGTCATCCTCTGTATCATTCAAGTTTTCAAACAACCAACTTATGTCCACTATCTCCTCAGAGCTTAGAGGTATGTTGCCTTTTTTCTGGAACGTTTGCGACCTTTTGCATGTCTCGGAATGTGTCATCCGAGGTGCAGGTCCACGTCTCAGGGGTCCCTTCCGGGCCCACCCTGGTCTTGGGCGTCCTGTAGAGCTAACACCCACCTTTAGTTGTTCTTTAGTTTGAAAATCTTGTTTAATCTCGCCTTTTTTAGGACTGGAATCCAGCTCCAGCGAGTGGGATTTGACCGCTTCACCTGGGGACACCTGTAAGGGTGTTTTGGTTTGCATGTTAGCTTCAAAGACATTCACAGCATACTGTTTTATTTCTTCCATGGTTTGCGTTCTTGCATTAACCACGGTGAGCAGCGGAAATCGTATCTTATAGACGAGATGTAAGAAGAAAGACCACTTAAAGTCTTCATCTTCTTCCATGCCTGGTGTATATTTGTCCGCAAAACGAGCTTTAAGAAATCTGTCGTAAAACGTCAAAGGATGTTCACCTGCTTCTTGCCACATGTACCTGTCAACCGAGCAGTCACCACCTTGGCTCGTTCTAAGCCTTTTTGGGGTCCTGATGGAGCGGACCCTCTCACTTGTTTCACCCTGTTCAACGTCCATTATTGTATTGATTTTGTGTGAAAAAAAAATCAAAAGATTGTTCTCATGTTAGTGTTTGCAAATAAATATTCACTTTTAATGTAGCACTGAGTCAAATAAACTAATCAGCTGAGGTTTACGCGTTTCACTGTGTAATAAGTATTCATAGGTACCTTTTTTCAGGTTTTTACCCTCAATGAACTTTGTAAAAGTTAAATGCACTCTTGCAGTGTTAACTTTAAAATAGAACTTACGTTCAAACAACAGTTACTAACTAACCCAAGCAGCCTGATTTCCGTTTTTTCTTACTCAAACGCTTATAAAAGAGGGCTGACTTAAATGCAATGACTTCACTAAAATGTGACAGGATGCTGCTTGAGCATGCCTTTAAAAAGATGTCTTGCAGTCTCAGTGAAACTGATTTTGTACTGCATTTGACAGTTATCAGGAGTGAAAAAGGACGTTCTGTTCGTTATTTTAAACAATTTTTTATTTAAAATAAACGAGTGTTCGTGCGCTCAGCATAACAGTACAGTAATGATTGTGCACAGAAAAACGTTAAAAATGCCATTTTTAACTAAAAGTGTGCAGTTGTGCACACCAATTCTGTTTAAAATTCAGAGATGTGAAGAGCTTAATGTGGAAATGCTCTGTTCTCCATCATTTTTATATATTTAATTTGAAAATCAAATAAAAGAATACTTTTTGAGTGTTATTTTAAATCTCTTCAGTATTTAAAACAAGCATCAATTGTTTGTCTGTACCTCTGTTATTCTAAAATTTTTATTTAAAATAAACAGGAATTTTTGTTTGTGTACAGAACAATTTTTTAAAGCTGGTAATTTCACCATAAAATGCTGACTTTTTTATGATGTCTTTGAGAAAACTCATCTGTCAACGTCTTTTAACCAACAGGGGGCAGCATCGAGACTTAATGTTATCACGAAGAGACTGATTTTGTTTATTCAGTATTTAAACTAAAAACAACCTTTTCAGAATTAGTTTCTAGTGTGTCAGTGATAAACGCTCGAACCACGTTCTTGTCAGAGACAAATCTATGTTGTTAGACAGTTTAGATGGCTTGAAATGAGTGTTTAAACTCTCAGTGAAATCTCAGTTTATCCTGTGATTGTGTGAACTGCTTCTGCTTGTCACCCAAAGTGCACCAGGAAATGACGACAAGAATGGGCGGGCCAACGCAGCGTGCGTAGCGCGTCACCAGCTTCGTATGTGAGCGAGGCGGAGCTCGCTACAAGATACGTGACGTCAACAAATCAATCACAGCGTTTGCAGTGCTTTACCCATGCCTTCATGGTGAATGTAGTTTTCTTACCTTCGACCAATGAAGTACCGGAAATGACGACAAAGTGGGTTGGTCGCAACGGCGTGCGTTCCCACTACAGCGAATCAGCGCTCGCTACGAGTGATTGACAGCTCACAGCTCTCGTTTCATCCAATCACAGCTCATAAACAGACAAGCACGACACGTCTTTCTAACGTTAGCTCGCACAGCAGACCACAACTTTATAGACTCTTAAAACAACTCAAACGCTACAAATTAACTTCCCAAAATTCTGAAACATGCGGCGAACACACCTAGACAGGCCAACTTAGTTACGCTCAGTAACACAGCACTGCAGCTGTTGAACAAACACGGACTCTCTCGGAGCGCGTCAAGGTCGGTTCCGTCCACTTTAAAGGAGCAGAACTCGGGTTTCAGAACCACTATCCGACACCGTTCTAACAGTTATATGCTTCTTTGACCTGCTCTAACATGTAAAATACCAGCACAGCAATCTTGTAGATGTTAAAGTAGCTTTCAGGCTTTTGACTCGGCGGTCAAACAAAGCTTTGTACAGGAGTCTGTGTGAACTGGACCGAACAGGACCAGAACCCCCACAGACCACGGGCTGACAAAAACCTCACCAAAAAGCTTCCAACAGCGTGTAACAGAGTTGAACGAATAACAATCCCTCAGCCTCAAATGATAAAAACATGCAGAATCTGCCTGCTTTGAACACTTCCAGCCAAAATTATTATCCTCAGAGTTTAAAACTTGGATCCTCTTATGCAAACATGACGTTACAGTTCATGAGAGACCACAGATGTATCAATAAACTTTTAGAAAACACGTACGAGGGCCACCAGATGTAAGAAACATGAGGGAGACCATATATTGTGTCTTTAAACACATATAGTGTCACCCAGATGTAACTAAAGGATTTTAACAGGGGTCAGTATTAATGACCTCTTTACCTTAATTAATTTACTTATTCAGATTGAATAGTAAATTCACGGATTCTTTTCTTTTTCAGTTCATTCAATATTTCTGTGATCTTTATGATGGATAAATAAAAAGAGCTATTAAGTGACAATGGACACGTTAACTTAGCTTGATATGTCAAAGAGACACTATCATTTATTTAAAATGAATCAACTAAATTAACACCATTACACTTGATTGACAGGATTTCACTTTCTTGTAATTTAAAACGTCAGCACACTTAAATTCAACACAACAGACTTCAATATTGGATGTTAACATATTTAGTCTGTGGGCTCTTCAGCTTAAAATAGTTTCCAGCTTAGATTGAGAGGGAAAGATAGGAGGAAGATGGGAGATGGTTTAAAGGAAATTATCTTGAGCATGATACCAAAAGTGACACTTCCATCCGACTTCTGCTAAAATCCAGGTACGTTTTGTAAACAGCTCTTTACCTTTCGACGACGAGTCTGATAAAGAAATGACACCAGCCTTCAGATGCACAGAGTCCTTTAGTCCCAGCACGTCCAAAACTGGTTCTAGTTTACGTTTCAACGTCTCCTGGTTTCCGCTTGGTCATCAGAGAATATGTCAGCTTCAGGCCTCTGACTTCAAGATAAACTTATTCCAGGAAGGAATAAACAAAGTTTTTGAGCTTACGCTCGTTCGAAGTGGACCCATAACAACATGTTATCAGTCCCAGCTGGATGACGAGTCCTTAGCGCGTGACTGGTGGTCATTCAGCTCTTTGGGAAGGTTCACATCTCTTTTGAAGCTCCCAGAAACTCTGAAGTGTTTCAGCAAAAACTTAGGACTATAAAGCAGGATCAATCGAGGAGTTCACTTGTCTTATCGCGACCCAAGGTTACAGCCAGAGCAGAGGGAAATTGTTTAGGAAAAGACAGAGCAGCTGGAGCCCTTTAGATGAGAAACAACGGATTACTGTCTTCTGACTTTCTAAACAAAACCGTCCGGTCTCTGTGACCCGAGACTTCACCTTTAACACAGCAGTGAACACAGTAATACTCTTACAGAATAACACAGCTTAAAAGCACACATCATGAAAATGACAAAAGTTATTCTTTTGGTCACATTAGAATAAAATCAAAGATAGAAATAGTCTCTTTTGGTGACTATGTTCTAAGATTACAACTAATGGAATGATTTTGTAGTAAATGTCTTGCTTTACTGAGAGGTCAGTAAAGGTCATCACTGGACAGTTCAAAAACCTTAGTTTGACCCTGGGTAGGTCCACTACAAAAGTCTTCAACCTACTTTATAACCAAAGACTCAAAAACGTGTTCTTTTTATTATTATTATTTTTAAATGCACACGTTTTCTACTGTCCCTCCCCGTTTATGTTCTGCGTGATCTCTGATTGGACCACTGTCTTACCTCGTGATTATTATTCATCCATCCATCCATCTTCTTCCGCTTATCCGGGGTCGGGTCGCGGGGGTAGCAGCCTAAGTAGGGAGGCCCAGACTTCCCTCTCCCCAGCCACTTGGAGCAGCTCCTCTGGGGGAATCCCAAGGCGTTCCCAGGCCAGCCGAGAAACATAGTCCCTCCAGCGTGTCCTGGGTCTTCCTCTGGGTCTCCTCCCGGTGGGACATGCCCGGAACACCTCACCAGGGAGGCGTCCAGGAGGCATCCTAACCAGATGCCCGAGCCACCTCAACTGGCTCCTCTCGATGTGGAGAAGCAGCGGCTCTACTCCGAGTCCCTCCCGGATGACTGAGCTTCTCACCCTATCTCTAAGGGAGAGTACAGCCACCCTGCGGAGAAAACTCATTTCATTTCGTGATTATTATTATTATTTTTAATCCAGCACTCTGAATTTTTCTGTGAATGTTTGTCGGAGGGTTTTGTTTTTGGTCGGGGTGGAGGAGGTGTTTGACGCAGTAGATGTGGAGGAAAAGAATGGAGGGAATAAAAATGTAGTTTGAGGGAGGAGTGCGTAAAAAAAACTGTCACAAAAGGACAGCCGTTGTGTCGGAGCTTATTATGGGATGTCCTGTCTGTGTCACGTCTCTGTGCCTCCTGCAGTCGGCAGGCCGTTCGGCTTCTTTGTGGCTTAAAACCAAACCAAAATGTTTATTAATTGTACAATCAGACATGCATTTTTTTTGTTTTCTGCTTTATTTTTCTTCCATTTGAAGGAGAAGCCATGTACAGTACATGCCAAATGTACTGAATGAAAGTGATCACTGAGCCTTGGAGAAAACAAATGTCCTAGTAATGTGCTTTTCAGACAATTTTAGTTCTCTTGTCAGAAATAAATAACCTTTTCATTATCAGAACGTCGTCAGCTGTTCTTATTCCCACACATCCACACACGTGTTCAATTTTCATTCTAACTTTCAGTTTCAGAGTTTCCTTATCGTCAGTGTCTGTATAAATGTCACAGCGGTAAACACAATTGTGTGTAGAAAAAAGTTTGCCACAGGTCATAACAAATATGACTACAAAAAAACACACTGCAGGTAAAAAATAAATAAAGGGAAAACTGGAAAAACAAACATGTTTTTACAAAACTAGAGATTTTCTGAACAAAATTAGTGGCATTTAGTAAAGTTGTAAAATGTAATCAAGTTTGTTTGGTTATAAAAAATGGGTAACAATAAAAACTAGAGAAATTGCATTTCCTGTAAAAAAGCAGTATGAATGCTCATTGCAGAGAAACTTGCTGAGAAACAGCTGAAATGAGCAAAAACAATTTTAAATGGAAGAACAAGCCTAATTTGGCAGAAGAAAGCAGAAAGAACACATTATCTGAATTAGGTTTAAACAAGAAATTGATATAAATATTAGGAAATTAGCAAAAAATAAATAAAAAGGCTGAAATTAGCACACTTTTTTTGCTGAAAAGGCAGAAAGAAGCTTAAATTACCAGAAGGAGCTGAATGAGTTCAAAAAAAGCTGGAAAAGCTCAAATTAGCATCAAAAGAGCTAATAGATGAAAGAGTAGAATACGTTGAAACTAGCAGAAAAAGCTGAAAGCACATGAAAAATATCTGAAAACAGCTGAAATTACAGTAGCTAAAATGCTAGCTGAAAAGTTACAAGCTTAAAAATTAGCTGAAGAAAGCAGAAAGAACAAATATTTGCTGAATTAGGTTTAAATAATAAATTACCGTATTTTTCGGATTATAGGTTGCAACTTTTTATGGTTTTTTTCAAGGCCT
>JBBPBX010046574.1:5095-15948 GCA_038048925.1 Garcialebias charrua | reverse complement strand
ATATATATATATATATATATATATATATATATATATATACAGGTAACCCCCGACCTACGACCCCATCGACCTGCGAACCACGGGACTTACGAACATATCATATTTAATAAAAATATGAATTAAAAAAAAAAAAAAAAATTTTTTTTTTTTTTTTTTTTTTGTGTTTAAATGTTCTTAATTTCATGTGTACATCACTTTGTTGCAGCTCTGGTTGTTTTAAAGGCTTTATAAATAATAATTATGATAAAAAAGATCATTTCTGATCATTTTTGAGCAATTTTTGAGCAATTTTGGGAAACAGGAAGTAGGTCTTCAGTTTACACGGTCACAAATTAATGTAGAACACCGGACGCTATTTAAGGTTCAGTCACTGGGGTCTCCGGTCACAAATTAATGTAGAACACCGGCGGACGCCATCTTAGGTTAGCTGCCGAGAGCTGGACGAAGACTGGTGACCAGGATGGCTTCATATGGATTAATTACTAGCTGGAAACGTCTCTGTGAACTTTGTGGATGTCTCAAGTAGCAGCGGATTTATCGCCGATCGTGCCAGGCCGCCGTGCGAACACCTCCGGCCGGCCTGGCTACACCTCCGGCCTGGCTAGCTCCAGAGCTAACACTGGAGCTAACACGGGAGCCGGCCTTTTGAACACTGGTGACCAGGATCGCATCATGTGGATTAATTACTAGCTGGAATAGCTCTGTGGACGTCTCAGGCTGGAGCAGCGGCTGGAGCAGCAGAAGCTGCAGATTGATCGCGCCGCCGCTCCAACACTAGCTCATGGCTTGGCTAGCAGAAGCTAGCCAGCTAGCTAACACAGGCCTGGAGCAGCTGCGGTGGCGCGCTGCTCGGCCCGACAACAATCAACGCATGGCAACCTAAGATGTCGGCTTTGACCATCTCAAAGTAAGAAAATATATTTTTATTTATTCTGTAAATGTGAATAGCAATGTTTAACATTACAGTACACTACTTTACATGCTTAAATGTGTGCGCGCGCTCCGTTAGCATGATAAATAAAGGTTGAATGAATGAATGAATGAATAATTTTTTTTTTTAAATATAATTTTCACCCCCTACCTACGAACGGATCGAGCTGCGAACCGTTCTCAGGTCCCGATCTCGTTCGTAACACGGGGGTTCCCTGTATATATATATATATATATTTTTTTTTAAGAATTCAGGGTGGCACTAAAATTATTATATAGGGTTTGTTATAGTTAGGGTTTACATTGATTAAAGCCAGAAAATAAGCTGGTTTTTCAAAACTTAGACCAGTTGCTGAGAAACATGTGGTGCATAGTAACGTGATTAAAGAGTGAAAGCAGTTCATCACAATAACTCACTCCTGAGCTGTAAAACACAGAAAGAAACCTGACAATTCAATATGAAAAACACATGGATATTACAGGAACATAAAATCTGAAAAGAAAGAATGAAACAGTCTGGAAAAGTTGAACTGAGTTTGTAAAGAAAATAAGTTGCACAGGAAATCATACTGATAATTGCATTTTTGTGAAGGCTCTTATTTTACCACCAGACAGTGAGTTTAATGTAAGTAATTTGTGTAACTTTAGAGACAAATAGTTTAAAACACCGGTAGGGTCTTCATTACTCAATTATAGTCTTAGTGTGTGATATGTTTTTAATCAATCAAAAGGAACCAGTGCAGTGTGTGAATTATAATTAGTTTTGCAATGAGCAGCAGCTTCTGCCTTTTCTTACTGTGCTGAGCCGACTGAAATCATACAGAGATTTTTTGTGCAAACTTCAATAATAATATTGTTAGTTATGTTGCACTGTGACGTGGCAATTTAATGCATTGCTGAATTTTATGCTTCTGTTTAGACAGTTAGTTCTGCAGCTGACATACAGTATTTGCATTCAACAGATCATTTTACTGCCTTTTAGTTACCATTACTTTAATTTTTGTTGTATTCTCTTGACCTTTATTTTCTTTTTCAGTTGCGTATCTAATCCAAAAATCAGAGTAAATTATGAAATATCACACAAATATTCTTTGGAACATTGGTCATGAAAACATTTACCGATAGGTGTATCATTGTTGAATTCAAGCAGGAAAAAAATGACTTGCATCCCTTGCTACCCCTCATTGTATACTGTAATGTGACTTATTGCGAGCTCTAATTCAAACCTATTTCAAACAGTTGTAGATTAAATAAAACAAAACTCTAATGGATTAAATAAACATATGAACAGAATCAACTATTATTTGATACTAAATTACACGATTCAAATTATTATTCAATTATTATCAAGTATTTTTAAATGTCGGGTCTTCTGGATGGATTCTTCTTTATTGAAACGTTACGTCTTTTATCTTCAGACTGAAGAATTTTTTGAATAAAAGACAAAAGGTTTTAAAAAAGATCAGTAGTGTGACTGCATTCACATTAATGTTTCTTATATTCACCTGAAGCTCCGAGGATACAGAGCTGCCCCGGTCTGAGTCTTTGGGCAGGACCGGACTGGTTGTTTCGTCTTCCTCTGATGACATCTAAGTGCAAATAATAGTAACAACAGCTGTAGTTGAACTTAACATCTGGAGGTAACAATGTCAGATTATAGTGTCTCACATAGGATTTAGTTGTGACACATACATGCCTCATACATGACTGCCTGGATAGAAGATACAGATATAAACTAATGCATGCTAAGATCTATAAATAAGACCAATAGAAACAGATTACTATATTTATCAAGGCTTCTATTAAAATTATAGTTATAGTAAATTCAGTACAGTAGTTCGGTTTAATTTATAGATCTTATTAAACCTGACATATAATATAATGCAAACCAAAACTTTGCAGAGTAGCTTCGTTTAGTGCTTTAGGACAAAACCCCTAAAAATGTCCAGTTGCTTTTGAACTAACTATGTTTGTTTCAGATTTCAATCTGTTTTCTGGTAAACACTGTTATTTAGCTACACAGGCTAGGCTAGCTAATCTAGCTGCTGCAGTTATAATAAATATACGTAACTAAACGGTTTGAAGCAGGAAGACTTACAGGAAGACTTACAAATACTGTAAAGTACATGCAACATTGTTTATACAAAATCCTTACTTGTTTATGTTTTTATAAAAGGGAACATTCATTCGTTTCCTCAAGTTGTCAGTTGGAAAGTGCTTGCTTTGCCGTTTCAAACAGACTGACGCTCAAACAACGTCCCTTCTGATTGGATAACAGTTTCATAAATTCCTGTGAAATAGTCCCTGATTGGTTTAAATATTTCCATGGCAACGAGAAGCGGAACAACGCTCTGTGAAATCGTCTGTTTAAATCTTTATTGTGATTTTGGAAAATTTATCGTTTAATTTAGGTGTATTTTGTTCGTATCTCGAAAAATAATATGATGGCGCTGTGCAAATGTTTAAACCAATAAGTTAGTAATTAAATTGTATCCGCTTTTTAAGATTCATTCATTCATTCATTCAACCTTTATTTAGTCAGGTAAATCTTTTGAACCTCATGGGCTCATTTACGAAAGCGACCTGCTAAAACTAAAGAAGATAAATCACAATAAGCTTTACATCAAAATCACATAAAGACAATAATAAAACAACAAAATGAACTAAAATTATCTCAAATAAAAAGCAGGTAAATTGAAATACATCACAAATGCTGGTCGACAAAGAGGAGTCTTCAGCTATGGCTTAAATAAATTCAAATCAATATTCTAAAAAAGCTAAGTCTGCTCTGGACATTCAAAAAATAAAACAAAACAAAGCAACAACAAACAAAGTCAATCAATATTATTTCAGTATACATTATTTAAAGTTTAGACAAAATAAATAAAGTGTCCAACAAAATGAAAAACTTTGTGTAACTATAAAATAGGGATAAATATACTTTAATTTTGAAAGTATACATATATTTAACAGAATGTCAATTTCTCTAAATTTTCCCAAAATTCAGCCAACCTTTATTTAGTATATAGGTTAGTCTCATTGAGTTAGACAGGATTTATTTCTGAAAAATACATCCAAATTTAATTTAAATTTCTCTATCAGGTTTTCAACATGACTTAAAAGATACGTAGATGCATCAACCAAAATTCCCAAGCATTTGCAAGAATCAACAAACTAAATAGGAACACGACTCATAGATAAGATAGAAGGGAGGACTGCTGTGGCCAACTTCCTGTTTGAAAACGACATCCCTTTGGTTTTATACCATACCATTTTATTTATAGAGCACTTAAAACAGCGACAAGGCCAACCAAAGTGCTGCACAAACAAACAAACAACAGGCAACACATAGGCAATACATACACAATGAAGTACAAAAAATAGACATGAAAAATGTCGCAGATAATAAATATAACGACCAAACACAGATCAACTGGCGTTGAAAGCAACGGAATAGTAGTGAGTCTTTAAATGGGATTTGAAAACTGAGAGGGAGGGGGCCTGTCTGATCTATTTATCAGCATTTAACACCAGTTTCTGACAGGATGATATTGAATGCAGACTGTATAAGCTGGAAAACCTTAGCAACCGTTGTAGCTCAACAATAAATGTGTCCTCGGCATAATGTAAGGATGCATCAGCAAGGATCTGACCTACATTACTTATGTAGATTGTGAAGAGGGTGGGTCCTAAGACCGAGCCTCGTCCATCTGCCTGAGACTATTAGCAAAATATCTTCTACACCGCCGGACAGATTTCAATGGGATGTTGATGACCATCGAGCTAACTCAAGATGACTGCTGCAGCCAGCTGTCTTAGAAAACACAAAGATGGCCACAACTCTCAACAATATATCAGTGGATTGAATATAGTTGTGGGCCTATAGGAGCAGTCAAGGTTCCAAGGCTCTGTAATTGTAAATACTGTATACCGTATTTTCTGGACTAAAAGTCGCACCTTTTTGCCTAATTTGCATGCCCTGCGACTTATAGAGAGGTGAGACTTGTTTATGGATTTTTTCCCCATATTTTGAGACCGATTTTTGGCTCAGATATGACCGTTTTTCCATTTTGGCAAAAATGGTGCAGTACCACTTTTGTCCTAGGGTACACCAACCGTTCCCACCTCATGTGTCCGACGAGAGCCTCCTCTGGACGGACTCACTCTGTCGCAGCCCGGCCTCCTGCTCTGGAGGTATGAACTAGCTACTTCGCTGTTAGCTCAGTGTTTGTTAGCAAAATAGGTCAAGAACCACAGGACAGATTTTGATCAAACTTACAGAACGTAATCACTAGATGGATATTTACAACTGATTAGCTTTATGAGATGTTTGAGATAAAATTTGATGTTTTATAGACGTAAATGTGTCGCGGTTAGCTTAGTTGATTTTTCCTTGTACGTTTGAGCAAATAGCTCATAAACCACACAGCAGATTTTTTTTCAAACTTACAGAAAGTAATCACTAGATGTACATTTACAAACTGTTAGCTGTTGGAGTTATTTGAGATAAAATTTGATGTTTTATAGACGTAAATGTGTCGCGGTTAGCTTCGTTGTTTTTCCTTGTACTTTTTCAAAGCAAAAAAATTTAAATCCAGCAGATTTGACCATTACGTGAATTTATTAAGGAACGGTTAAGCTAAGACACATGTTTGCTATAATTTTCAGCAGACAAATAATTGTTTTTATCATGTTAATCTTGTTAAAAGTCCTTCCGTGCATGCTTCTGTGGTCGTCATTTTCAGCAGGGCAAATGACGCGCTGACGCGTCACGTAGCGGTGACGCATAATAGATGCGACTTATATAAAGGTGCGACCTGTTTATGGATTACTCCAATTTATTGACAATAATTGGACAACGCGACTTATATAAAAAGGTGCGACCTATAGTCCAGAAAATACTGTAATTATGTAGGCTCAGTTACCAATAGAGCAAACGTACATATCCAATAAATGTGTTATAATACTACCACGTTATGAACCTTGTTGTCATTTTACCATCACTGAGTCAGACAAAGGAAAGGCAGCTCAGAAAAACAGTCCTGCTGTTTTGCACAGTGACTGTAGTGCTTGATGGTAACATGGCACATACTGTGTGTGGGGTAGGTCTAATGGCTTGCTGTTCTGAGCTGTGACAGACTCCAGGAAGAAGAGACATATGGTCTCTCAGGAGAAACTGTTGGACGTGAGCCTCGTCCCCACCTGGCTGAGACTTCTTTGCTGTCTGAGGGTGTCCTGTCAGGACCTGCAAGCTGACTTTAAAAAAAACTGAAGGAAGCATGGTTGACATACGGTAATTAGCAGTGCAGTGTTCTTTCTTTCTTTCGTTTGTTCTTTCCGAAGACAACATGTAATAAGAGTCTAGAATCAATACATTAAATGAATAACATCAGTAGTAGCAATTTTTTGTAACCAAGGCACAGCGTTGGCACTGTTTTTACTGTTACATGTTCTGACAGTCCACACAGGCTTTAAATCTGAAGCATGACCGTGAGGCTCAGAGGATAATCCCAGCTGCTCTGTGGGAAGTGTGGGTCTCCTGTTGAATGACTGGAAGCCCTAACTTCCACAGATTACTTATATCCATTTCAGAACAGATGATTCACGTTTAGAAAAATACTCATTCGGCATAATTTTTGTCATCCTATTTTCCTCTGACTTTTTAAAATATATTTAATCTTTGCTATGTATGTAGCATTCCTTTTCCCTTCTTTATGAAAGTTGTTTCAAAACAGTGGTAGAAACAAAAATCTGCAGATTTTGTGCAAGACTTCTGAGAGGACATATTATAATAATAATAATAATAATAAATTACCGTAGTAGACATTTTAGTTTTAAACTTTCTCAATAAATGCTCTCAACTTGTCTGTATTTTTTAAAATTGCATTTTATTATATGTCCCAACTGACATAAAAAAAACAACAACAGTAAATTAGCCATGTTAGCTTCATGAACATAGTTAGAATGAAAAAAATTATAAAACAATTACATATGTCGTTTGACTCAAATGAAAACATCCAGAACACCAGCATCAATCTGGCCTTCAGTTACATACAGATTACAGAGAAAACCCCTGTTCGCTTTGTAAAATGTTTGTGTAAAAGCGAAAAGCTTATCTTCAAACTATTTCTTTAGATCCCATTTGTAAGTTTCATCTTCCGCTCAGCAAAAGAAATATACTGTACCTGGGCTCCTAAGCTGAAACAGTATTCAGCTCACATTCCTTCTGAGGCTGTTCAATCTGTTCCAGGACAATAATCACAATCCATTTGACTTTCTTCCCTCTGGTATTTTAGCTCAGTTATACATTATAGACTATAAAGGACCTTGTAACTGCGGCAGAACCTAAATTTGGATGGATTGCTGTGAGCTTACCTGCTGACTTCGAGAGGGAACTTGTTCTTCTTACCAAACTTTTACATTTTGCATTGCATTTAATTAAAAATAAATAAATAAAATTAAAAATCCACCCCAAAAGTGTCATTTTGGTCTGTTGCTGTTGCTTTGTGCCATTTCCTGTTGCACTCTTTTCGTGTGTGTGAAACTGATCCCAGATGTGGTGTATCATTGCCTCTGCCTGTGATTGATTTTCAGTCAGGCACATTCACAGACTGTCATCACTCCTGAAGACAACAACTAATGTGCTCTCATCAGTCGTAATGTTTTCCACCCATTTCTTCTCACATATGAGACAATAACAACCTCTCACTGGACACAATGTTACCAGAACTCATCTTGGAGATATTCATAGCTGCCTGCTGTTTTCAAATTACATTTCATTACTTGTTGATGGTCCAGGACTTCCCCCCCCCGGACACTCTAATCCATCATGTCCCTCTGTCAGTTACACCAGAGTCCTTTCAGAACACTCCTGTCCCACATTTATCAGATACTCGTAAACACATCGCTGCATTGTCTGCACTTGGACTATAAAGCATCTACTGCCAGATGAAATGCAAAAAGGCAGCATTTTTTTTGTTTACACCACGTGGAACATGATGAATCTGACATAAAGTGTTCACCTGCATGGGCAGCGGTGGCTGACGGTAAATATGGAGTCAATATCAGTTAGTCTTAGCCTCCCACAAGACATAAACAGTCACAATCAGTGTCCACATTCATTAGTTTTGATGAGGATAAAGATAAACATTTGTCAGAATAGCTTTACTGCTCCATTATTTACTGCACGTACGTACCACTTCGCTACTTCTATTTTTTATTTCTGCACTGCACACACAAAGCAGACATATAAATTGTTGCATATAATTAGTGCAACTGTTGTGTTTTAATGTGCTGCATACAATATATGCAGCACAATAGATAGTCTTATTGCTTTGAGGCCAGAAATGAAGTAAAATATTTTAAAAAAAGATTGGGGACATATAAATGTACAGTAGTGTGCATTTGTAAAAAATAGTGTTAGCAAAAATCAATTAAATATGATAATTTAGGGGAAATAGTGTGAGTGTTTTAATTTTCTTTTTGTTGAAATTAAGTTGGTATGTTTTTTATTTAAAGTTTGCATATTTCTGGGTTTATATGGGTCTTCTTTGACTGTGTTTCTCCCCTGTTTGGTTCCAGTTTTCCAGCAGGATGAAAGTAACATGTATTCTTCTCACAGTCTAAAAACATGCATGTTAGGTTAATGAAGATATTAAGATTCCCAACCATGCAGATGTAAGCATGATAGGTGATCTATTTTGTGAAGGGATAGTTTCGATTTTTGGAAGCAGATCTGGCGTTGTTATCATTAATCAGCATCTATACCTGTGTTAGATAACCAAAGCTTATTGTCAGTTTGGCATGTCAGGTCAAGTCTTTCCTACATGAGATGAGTTACTGACTAGTCTTTTGACATTTACAAAAGCAAATACTAAACATGACAAACAAATATTCTGCTTGAAATAGCATGAGGTGCAGGGCTGTATAAATTTCAACACTGTCACAATATTGAAAAATTTAACAAATATGGAATTAGAGGACCAGCGCTGCAGTGGGTATGTAGCTATTTGAAGGATAGAAAGCAATTTGTACAAATAGATGATGTACGATCTAACCACTGCAAGATCACATGTGGAGTCCCACAAGGCTCTATACTAGGACCAAAGTTTTTTTATTTTGTATGTAAATGATTTGGTAAAAGTGTCTGGCCTTCTACAATGTGTTCTTTTTGCTGATGATACAATTTTGTTTGTTTTGGTAGAGATTTGAAACAAATGTTAGAGTTGTTAAAAACGGAGATTGTTAAATTACAAACTTGGTTTGAATTAAACAAATTATCATTAAATTTAGATAAAACAAATTATATGTTATTTAGTAATTAAAAAGAAAACTGTGGATTTCTCTGTCAAAATAGATGGTTTTGAGTTAAGCAGAGAAAGTAAGGTGAAGTTCCTGGGTGTGATTGTTGATGACAGATTGTCGTGGAAACAGCACATAAATTCTGTTAAAATTAAGTTATCTAGATCTACTGCAGTACTGTATAAACTAAAGGACTTGTTGAATGACAAAGCTCTATATTTGTTGTATAATACAATCTTTGTTCCACATTTAATTCATTGTCTTGAGGTTTGGGGAAAGGCATGCAAAACTATAACAAAGTCAATTTTTATTTTACAGAAAAGAGCTGTGAGAATTATTACGAGAAATCCTTACTGTCATCCATCTAAATATATTATTTAACCAACTCAAATTACTGAAGTTTTATGATTTGGTAGATTATAATATTTTGTTAGTAATGTACAGAGATCATGATAATACACTATATCAAACGTTCAAGTGCATTTTGTTAAGAGAAAAAGTTGCTACAGTCTTAAGGGAACTGAAATTTTTGCAAAACCACAGTACAAAACTACCGCAGTTTAAAGGGGCGGTCTATTTTAATACAGGGAGTTGAATTGTGGAACGGTTTGGGAAATGATATTAAAAATATGTGCTTATGTTTAAAAAAATATCAAAACTAAATTGTTAACAAAATACTAAAACTTTCAGTTAAGTGTTAAATGTTAGATATTTGTAATTGTGAAAAGTTACTCTTTTTACTCTTTTACTCACAGAAGATTATTGTTTGAATTGATTGTTTGAATTGTTTTTGTTTTTAAAAAAAGGGGCAGATAAAATAAGATTTTTCCTCTTTCTGCCACCTTTCATTTGATGTTTTCTTTTAATAATATGTGAAATGGTTTCTTATTTTTCTTTTGTTTTATTTGTTTTAAATGTAAAATGAATATATTTAATAAAAAATATATATATATATATATATATAAATATTTTAGCCACGTCCACATTTAGGTCATATTAAAAGTGCTCTACTGGAGTTCATAAACTGATCAATGTTTCTGTTTTAAAATACAGAATGCATGAGCATCTCTTTGGTCTGTGTGTGCACGCCATGGTGAAAAAGATAAGAGAGCAGAGTTCCTTGCATGCGCAGTGATCCGTCTTTGTTTGCGACCATCATCCTACTGTCCCGTACATTAAGCTAAGTGCTCCTCGTCTCTCCAGCAGAACTAAATGGAGCCTTATGGCTTGAGGGCAGTTTGTTCTTCAACAGAGGCAAACAGCATCAACGGCAGAGAGAGTCCCCAACCCCGAGTCACTGCTTTAGTGTGTGCTCCAGTTCAGAAAAAAAAAACAGTTTGCATTTCTTTTTGTTGATGTGTTAGTGTTCCTTTGTAAGCGTCCACATTTCTCTGTGCACTGTGCACGCATCTTTAACAGCAACATTCTGTGTTCTTTGCGGAAGCAAGTGCACATCTACATAGACTGCATTGCACATCTGTGTGTTGTCTCTGGATGTTCAAACAGAAAGTAAATGCTGTGTGTATATTACGCTTTCCCATGATCGTAATCTGGTTTCATTTTCTTCTGCACCTTTTTTGACACATAATTACTTCTGCAAATGTTACACAGAAATTCATATA
>JBBPBX010046573.1:15832-26542 GCA_038048925.1 Garcialebias charrua | reverse complement strand
GCTCTGTTCGACCTGTGCCATAGGGCGGCAGACGCCCTGCAGGTCGCATTGCCAGACCCCACGCCTCGCCAACAGGTTACGAGGCTGGCGGGAAACTACTTCTATGCGAAGCAGCAGCCGACGATGTCGCAAAAAATGCCCATTTTCCCGGACTTCATCATGGAGCTAAAAATGGTCCTGGGTGGAACCCGGAGCTCCCATGACGCTGCCACTATCTCGACTCCTGGATGTCACTGGAATGGAGACAGCAGGCCTTGCCAGTGCACCCCTTATACAGTAGAGGAGACTCTAGCGGCTCATCTGGTCCCCGCAGCTACGGGGGCGAAGCCAGCATTGCCCAGCAGGGCCTGCCACGCTTCGGAGAAACAACTTGAAAAGTGCTACAAGGCTCAGGGCCTCGCGGCTCGTGCGATGAACGCATTGACCATGATGCAGTCGTACCTGGCAGAAAAACTGCACGGTCTCCAGGTAACGACAAACAAACAAGCCGCAACGGAGGCCATGGAAGAGGACAGCTGTGCTTCTGACTTCGTGCTCCACATGATCGGGACAATAGCCATCACGCAAGGCAGAGCAATGGTGGAAATAGTTGTCGCCCAGTGCCATCTTTGGTTGACTTTGACGGACCTCCCGGAAAACCAGAGGTCCCCCTTCCTCCAGCACCCGATCGAGCCGACGGGACTCTTCGGGGGAGCCCTGGAACGCATCAAGGCCAGGCTGGAACAAAGACGCAAACAGGCGGAAGCCCTCCGCGAGGGGCTGTAGAGGAAAAGCTTTGCACTCCCAAAGGAAGATGTGCGTGGCCTTCCACGGAAGAGACCTGCTGATGACAGTGAGACTTTCCAGTACCGGCCGAGGGCCTCTTCGATGACCCCGTGTGGAAAGCAGATTCGGGCCTGATGAAACAGGACAAACTAATAATTTTACAGGTTTGCCCACCCACGCGGTACAGGAACCTAACCTTTTGAGCCCAATCTCCACTTGTAGAACATTACGAGGAGCTGGTGACATGTGTGTGCACACTAAACATGACTCGCCTACTGTATGTGCAATCAAAACAAACACTGTTTCATGCATGTACAAAAACAAAAGTACCAAAGCACAGACTGCCCTGGTTCTTGACTCGAGTCCAATTTTCATAAAACACAAACCATGTGGTCAAACTATGAACCACATCAAGATACACGAGCTCTGCCTGAGACAGCCAGATCTCGCGCTATCTTCTGTTGGGCCGACCAGCCTGCTCGAGAGAGTGTGAGAGGGGTCAAAGGCCACCCCTCCCGCACTCAAGCACGACGAGCAGCAGTTGGACATGCCTTCCAGGCTCATGGCGCACGCGCAGGCCTGGAGGGTGTGTCTACCAAACGAATGGGTCATGACAATGATATGTCATGGTCTCAAGTTGCTGTTCACCAGGAGACCGCCCCCCTTCACAGGGGTACTGCAATCAAAAATTAACCCTGCATGCGCACACATGCTGAGGGAGGAAGTTTTGACAATGCTACAGAAGGGAGTAATAAGTTTGGTCCCGAAACGCAAACTACACTCCGGCCACTACAGCAAGTACTTCCTGGTGCCCAAAAAGGATCATTCCCTGAGAATGATACTGGATCTAAGGACTCTGAACAAGAGAATAAAAACTTTTAAGTTCAAGATGCTTACACTGCGGCAGGTTCTCCAGTCTGTGAGACCAGGAGACTACGCATGTGCAATGGATTTGAAAGATGCCTATTTCCATGTAGGCATGTGGAAGAAACACAGAAAATTCCTCCGTTTTGCTTTCGAGGGAAACGCTTATGAATTCAAAGCATTACCTTTCGGTTTAAAGACGGCTCCTCGTACATTTACTAAATGTCTGGACGCAACCCTGACACCCCTTAGGAATCAAGGACTCAGGGTTATGAACTACCTGGATGACCTGATTCTGGCTGGAAGCAGAATACAGGCCCAATCACACTCCTACAGGGTGATCTCTTACCTGGAGTCTCTCGGTTTTGTCATAAACCTACAAAAGAGTAACCTAACTCCATCACGGGTTACCGTATTTCTGGGAGTACAGATCGACACCGTCCGGTACTGGGCATGGCTCTCAAAGGAACAAGTTTCCTCGATTCGCCATTGCCTGGAAAGGTTTAAAGACCGTGTAAAGTGAAATTAAATGTGTGTTTTTAGTTTGTCACATGGCATAAATATGTGTTATTAATCACCCATATAAATCTGACTGATTAAAAACATTGTTTACCTTATAAAATTAAGTCTCAAAAATCATGAAAAAACATGATTTTGCCTTGCCCTGGAACGCTGGGGGCGTGTCAGTGCGTGGGCGTGGTTTCAGCGCAGCTGCGCTGACTGTGTGGAGGTGGAGAGGCAGGCAGCAGAGATCCAGTAAACCTGTTCTGTTTTTATTTGAGTTCTGTCTGTAACAGCAGCTACTTTTTCCAAGAGTTGCTGTTTTTGTAAATAGTTTTCTTGTGTACCCTGATGCATGCTCAATAATCCAGGTAGAAAAATCTAAAAAAGCTAAGTCTGGTCCTCTGGACATTCAAAAAAAAAAAAAAAAAAAAACAAAGCAAAAAATTGTAGAAACGTTTCGTCTTTCGTCCGAAAGACTTCCTCAGTCTGAGGTGCTGGGTTCAGCTCAGTCTTATAAATAGCACCCTCTCACAGTGTTACACAACCAGTTGGCTGATGACAGCCTGAAACCAGCTGCTCACATGATCAAGGAGGACCATCAGCCTAACAATGGATCGTTAGCACCCTGATGGTTGTTTGCTATTCACAGAGGGCTGAGTGATACCAGCAATCACAGCATTGTAGGAGGGGGACAGTTGAAAGAAAAGAGAGCCTTGACATCCTTTACGGGGAGACCACCAAGTCATTGGTTCAGGTATGTTGATGACACCTGGGTTAAAATTAAATCTCAGGAAGTCCAACATTTCACTGATCACATCAACTCTGTGGATAAATATATCAAGTTCACACGAGAAGATGTAAGAAATGGCAGGTTGGCTTTCTTGGACTGTGAGGTCTCAGTTTCTGATAGAGGAAATTTGCAAACTGAGGTGTACCGCAAACCCACCCACACAGACCAGTATTTACAGTTTGACTCCCATCACCCTCTGGAGCACAAGTTAGGAGTCATCAGGACTCTGTACCACAGAGCAGACAGCGTCCCCACTAACGCAGGAGCCAGACAGAAGGAGAAATCACACACAAAACAGGCTCTAGAGAAATGTGGATATCCTAACTGGGCCTTCCTGAAAGCAGAGAAGAAACCCAAACAGGACTCCAGCCAGCCATCAGGTGAAAAGAAGGAACCCAGACCCAGACCAGTGGCCATTCCATATGTTGCAGGGGTTTCAGAGACATTGAGACGTTTATTTTCTAAACACAACGTCCCAGTGGCTTTTAAACCTCAAAATACATTACGGCAAAAACTGGTTCATCCCAAAGATCCAGTCCCCCGGCAAAAACAGAGTAACATTGTGTATGCTGTTCAGTGTCAGGAGGGCTGTGATCAGTCTTATATCGGGGAAACTAAACAGCCACTGGCCAAAAGGATGGCCCAGCACAGAAGATCAACATCATCAGGTCAGGACTCTGCAGTCTACACTCATCTCCAGGCCAGCGGTCACTCTTTCAGGGATGAAGATGTTCACATCCTTGATAGAGAGGAACGATGGTTTGAGAGAGGAGTAAAGGAGGCCATCTTTGTGAAAAGAAACCGCCCATCATTAAACAGGGGTGGAGGCCTCCGAGTTCAACTGTCCCCCTCCTACAATGCTGTGATTGCTGGTATCACTCAGCCCTCTGTGAATAGCAAACAACCATCAGGGTGCTAACGATCCATTGTTAGGCTGATGGTCCTCCTTGATCATGTGAGCAGCTGGTTTCAGGCTGTCATCAGCCAACTGGTTGTGTAACACTGTGGGAGGGTGCTATTTATAAGACTGAGCTGAACCCAGCACCTCAGACTGAGGAAGTCTTTCGGACGAAAGACGAAACGTTTCTACAATTTTTTGCTTTGTTTTGTTTTTTTTTGTTTTTTTGAATGTCCAGAGGACCAGATTTAGCTTTTTTAGAGTTTTCTTGTGTGTTTTTAATCTGGAATGAATAAAAAAAAAAAGTTGTACCATGCGGGATTTGAACCCATGGGGTTTGGGACAGAAGGCAAGCGCTTTATCCATTGACCTATCCAGGCATTACAGATACTTGGTATAAAACCACGCGGTATAAAAACATGTTATGATTTGTACGGGTGCCCTGACCATTACGACATCCAGGGAAGATGCACGAACGAGGCATAATTGATTAGCTAGCTAACAATGAACAAAATATCTATGCTATTGCTATCTGATGCTATCTGCGATTCGCGAGTGAACGGCTCCACCGAGGCGAATTTATACGGCTGGAGCTGCAGGGGGTGGGGCTATACTAATGAGGACCGCGTGACGAAACGCGGTCACGTTTAAAACACGCCTAAAAAATCCTGAAACAGAAAAATGTTTATACACAGTTTGCTCTATAACTCCAAAATTAATTGAGCTACAATTTTGAGACTTTTTACTCATTTACAAGATTACCATTATGACATTTATAATGTTTATTGAAGAAAATGTTGAAATTCACTTTACACGGTCTTTAAACTGGATCAACGGGTCCCCATGAAAATATGCCAACGCCTTTTAGGCCTCTTGGCGGCAGCCATACACTGTGTGCCACGCGCATTGCTAAAAATGCAGGCCCTACAAGTATGGCTAAACCAACAGACACAACCCGCCCTGCCTGGTTGAGCAGGAAAGGTTAGAATAGATTCAGGCCCTGTTTACACGGACACTGTGGGGGGAATCGGAGGTTTTGGGTATGTTAATTAGATGAAAAGTTTTGCGTTGACACGGATCTGCTCAAATCTCCCCCTTCCCTCATGACCCCCTCCTCCTTTCATGAATCCACTGTAGTTACCATGCAGGGTCATTAGTTGGCGCTGTGAATTTTTGAACCTTCACCCACTGCACATGCATGCTGCTGAACCTTCACCCACTGCGCATGTGTGCTGCTGAATCTTCACCCACTGCGCATGCGTGCTGCCTCACTCTGCTGGCAGACTGCTGCGTTCTTCTGGGCTAAAAGTTGAGCTAACAACAACTTAACAACAAGTTAAAGCTGAATTTGGATAAGAGTCAACAGATTTGACACCAAGTGGGACTCTCTTCATCTAACAAGCTGCACACCAGACGCTGAGTGGACTGTGGACCAGAACCGAGTGACGATGAGGATGATGTCGGACTTTACTCCGTGAAAAACATGACTTACAGCAGGTAAATCAACGTTCTTAATATAATGTTTGCTTGTGTTTACTTTGATCACACAACAACAGAGTTTTTTTTTTTTTTCTGCCAGGTGGAGAAGCTGTCGTTCCAACAGGCGGACCGGTTCTGATGGGGTCCAGATGAAAACACAGCAAGAGTCCAGTTCATTAATGTATTTACAGTTCGGTTAACGTGTTTTAATAGTGTTCAGTTAAATTCTCAGTGTTTGTGTGACGTACAGTTTGTGGTGTTGAATAAATAAATAAATAAATAAACCTGGTGTCTTCATTTTCACAGCACGTTACGCATTGTTTAAATAACGTACAAGTCCAGATAGATAGCACAGATTACTATATATCTCCCACGCTAACATAAATACTGTTTATTATTGTTAAACTGTTATTATATAGCACATATTTTGCAGCGTGACAAATTAAATGTCCGCCTGCCCTGATTGTCCGCGCGTGCGTGCATGTGTTAAAACAAAAGATCAGTGGGAGATGTTTACATTATCAACAGGGGGTCAGTAAAAACTCTGGAGAGTGGGTTAAAAAACGATCGGAGTCAAAGAAGGGGGCCAGTGGTGTCGTGTCAACGATAAGCAAAGACGCAGAGATAAAGGAGCGGTTTCACTCAAAATACGTGCCGTGTAAACAGGGCCTCAGAGTGATTGAGTGCCCTGGAACCTTGGAGAGACTTGCCTGTCTTCACGGAAGGGGTCCCGCTGGGTAGGGTGTCATCTCGTGTGGTCGTCCCGACGGACGCCTCAAAAACAGGATGGGGGGCGATCTGCAGAAATCAGAACGCCCGTGGCTTTTGGAATGAACAGGAAGCGAGATTACATATCAACTTCCTGGAATTGTTGGCCGTGTTCCTGTCAGTAAAATACTTCTTTAACAAAGGTCTGATTGCAGGGTAGCATGTCCTGGTGAAATCAGATAACAGGACCACAGTGTCCTTCATCAACAGAGAGGGCGGGACAAGGTCCCGGGCCCTCCTCAGACTGACGCAGAAGATGCTCATGTGGTATGCTCCGAGAATCTTGTCGCTCAGGGCGATTCATGTTCCCGGTGAACTAAATTATGGAGCGGATGCCCTCTCAAGAGGGCCCCTTCTGGTGTCAGAATGGAGCCTGAACCCATGGGTTGTGGAACAGGTCTGGTCATGATTTGGGAGAGCCTCGGTGGACTTGTTCGCTTGCAGAGCTAGCTCACAGTGTGACCTTTGCTTTTCTTTGAAGGAAACAGATGCACCGTTGGGAACGGATGCTCTGGCCCATGATTGGCCAGCAGGGGTGCTATACTATGCTTTTCCACCTGTTCCTCTGATCGAGGTGACACTGGAACGTGTACGTCAGGGAGCCCTCACCCTGATCCTGATAGCCCCCAGATGGCCGCAGAAACCGTGGTTCCCGGAGTTGATCTCAATGTTATCAGGGATACAATGGCAATTGTCTCCTCACAGGGACCTGCTGACTCAGGCACGTGGGTAGCTTCTACACCCACGTCTGGAGTTGTGGCGGCTTTCAGCCTGGCCTTTGAAGGGAACTGGCTAAGGGCCTAAGGCTTTGATTTCTTTATCCCAAAACAAACAGCAACAACATACACAAGGGTGTCCCTTGGTGTTTATGTTTGCTTAGGAGATGTTCAATGGAGGGGTTCCCCTCTCCTTAACGGGTCTCCAACATCAGGATGGGCTCCACTTGCCATGTACCTGTATATGTAAAAAAATTCCCATGGGGACTTGGGAGGTTACCCTGTGCTTGACCTGGGTTTTCTACCTCCACATTGCCACCCAATTACTAGTGGCGTAATGGGTCCCTTGCTCTTTTCCTCCTGTTTCTCGGGTTTTCCAGAGAAAAAAGGAGCTGATGAGTTATCGCACTAGTGGAGCACGCTTATGCTGTCTCTAGTTGGTGTTTTTTATCTATATGCCCAGTGGTAACATCAAGCTGATGTTTTCTACATTTGGCATTTTTTCTTCTCAGGCTGTGCTCTCTATATACCTTGTAGAAAGCAGCTGGGAAATGCTTGTCGTTTTAAGGCAGATGTTCTCACATGCATTTTGCTGAGCATTTCAAGGGCGTGAATGAATTACATTCCCATAGCATATGTTGCACCGAGAGGCATGACTGAAAGGGAACTGAAAGTTATGCACCATAACTCTTGTTCCCTCAAGGAAGGGAACGAGGTGCAACATATCTGGCCCTTTCAATGCTGAAAGCTCAGTGAAGTGCATTTTGGAGAATGATGAATGGGCGTCAGCGGCTTAAGTACCCAGAGGGCGGGGCCTCTGGCGCGATGCTGACACCCCTGCCGTAAAGGCGTGAATGTATTCCTTCAGGTAATCGCGCGGGGTGCAATTCCCATAGCATATGTTGCACCTCGTTCCCTTCCTTCAGGGAACATGAGTTATGGTGCATAACTTTCAGTTTCTTCTTCCATCACCCAAACTATGTTCTGTTTCACAAAACTGAAGACAAATAGCTCAAATCTTAACATAGATTGCCAAATTCGTCGGGTTTTAAATTGTCCGCTATTAAAGAAACCAGAGCCCTCTGCCGCACACTACGTCACAGATGGTGCATTTGCGTGTAATCGGATTTCCCATGAATAAACACGGCGCAAAGTTTAAAATCAATTTAAAATCTAAATTAAATATACGTATACGTTTGTTTGCAAAAACGAAAATAGTTGAATGATACAAGATATTTATGTTGAGCCATTTCATGAAAATTAACTAAATCATGTCAGTGGGACTTTAAAGATTATTAATGTGAAAATGACAACAACAACAAGAAAAGAGATTTAAATTATAAGCTTAGCAAAACATTAAAAAGTATAGTTACTTTCACTCAAACTGGCACATGTGAACGTTTAACACATCTATAAATATGTGACACACTATGATGATTAAAAAAAAATCTCGTTGAAAACAGCCTTGCGTGAACATTTTTTTAGTCACTTCTTCCTGAACTGAAATACTACAGCTGAGGGTACTTTGAGGTTGGAGTACATAAAGAGTGACATCTGAAATGATCAAAGCCATGAACTACAGAAACTAAGAGTAGTACTCATAACCGTATGCTTTTTAATTTTGTTTAAACAACTATCCTGAAGGCTAAATTCTAAACTAACAAAACACATGACGGCTGCATTGAGTGCATTTCATTCAAAATGAGGGCAAACGGATTTTAAAGCTCTTATTAGTCACTGACTAAGAAAATGAGTATTTGACATATGAGCTGCAGTCTAGATAGACTTGTTCCCTAAATAAAGCTTAAAAACTAGTTGGATTCTGACTCAAAATAATAAAAATTGTGGAAGCAGATTAAACAGATTAAAATAAATGTATGAAATGTGCAATATTCAGTTTCAGCTGCTGCATATTTACCCTTAAACTTTGTCTAAAATGTATTCACTCATGCAGTATTCTCTGTCATCCCTCGTTTTTGCACTCCCCCCTGAAGCCTTCGTTTTGAGTTCCCTCTCACACCCGTTCCTCTGCCCTCTCTTGATGGCTATAGATCGGATATGAGCCAATGAAAGGGGCTGCAGGGGCTCTGGAGCGCTGGGCTCCCTGGGAGACGAGGCAGATCACAGATTGATCTTTCATTAGGGGGCCGTGGCAAATGTGCCAACAAGGCACCTCGCTACTTTAAGTCCTCTTTTTGGATTGTGACACTCCAATCTAATGTGTTTCTGCTATGAGAAGGGAGCTGAAGTGAGAAAGATGGACATAGAGATATTAAAATAAGCAGGGACAGGGAAGATTATGCTGCAAAGTGTATGGAAACAACAACAAAAAAAGCTCCATGTGCCTCATTCTGTACACAATGAGCCATTTAGTGGTTACCTCCACCTTTGTTTAGTGCAAAGCATTATGGTTATGTTTAGGGGCACCTGGTATGTGCATGGAATGAGTGTGAAAATGGATCATGGAGATGGCTGTGCCATGTATATGTGCAGAAATGAGTGCAGATTAAAGAATAAGTAAGAATATATGGAATAATTAGTCACATCAAGGTCTACCATTATAGTATAGCTCTAGTATTGTAGTAGGTCTAGTATTATATTATGGATCTAGTATTGTAGTAGGAGTAGTAGAGGTCTAGTATTATAACATAGGCCTATTGTTACATATGTATGTATACATATGTATACACCTATACATTTGTTTACAGCTTATTTTTTAACAGTAACATGCAGAAGGGTAAGAAAAGGTTACAAAAATCAATTTACCACCATTATAACAAAAGCACATGCATGTTAACCATTTACTATTGAAGGAAAATATGATGTGTGATCAAGAAGGATGTTTTGTACTCAGCATTTTTAGAATCATAGGTAGACCTGCCTCAAGATCGTATGCAGGCTAGTCATTTTAGGCTTCAATTCTAACATGCAAGCATTATACATATACAGTAATTATATAATGTATACCTTATTTAAGTTTTTTGTTTAAAACAGGTTTCTTGTAAATTATTATTATTAACCTTTATTTAACCAGGCAAATCCCATTGAGATCACATATCTCTTTCGCAAGGGAGGCCTGAGCCTGAAGGCAGCCTAACATGCATACTTTTGATCTATGGGAGGAAACTGGAGTATCCAGAGAAAACCCACTCAAGCGTGAGAAGAACATGTAAACTCCACATAGAAAGACCCCAGGTCCAACCGGGGATTGAAACCTGGACCTTCTTGCGGTTAGGCAACAGTGCTTACCACTGAGCCAAAATGAGTCATTGTGACTCAATAAGACTAACCTGTATAATTAAAGGTTGGATTAATTAATTATAACAGCTCTTGACAAGTCTGTGTTTTCTCGGATTAGAAATAGTTACATCACAAACCATCAAAAACCCTTAAAGCTGCAGAACAGTCCAATTTTCTAATATTAATAACCTCTATTAATGGCTTCACCCTGACAATCCCACAAACCATTGTGTGCCATACTACGGTAGGTAGACGGTGCTAAACAAAGATGGAATTGTGTATCTGCAACACGTCCCAAGTGGTCAGATGTATACGATGTACATACAGTACATGTATTTATCAGTCCTCTGTTCTTACCGGTTACTTTTGCTTTATTTCACTTCCTTGCTTTTGCAGTGCTAGTGAAGCTGCAGCATGCTAAGTAGGTCTGTGGACCATCTTGCGTATTTGACCTGCAAGGACAGTCGGCTGAGGAGAGGGAGCTAATAGCTGTGGGACGGCACTGAGGTCATTAAACACAAAGGCTGAAACATGGGCTAAAAACTTTGAGCCAGGAAGATCCAGAGGGATCTGGCCCATGTTCCAGGAGGGTCCATCACAGACTCATGTCAAAGAATAACAATATGCAAACTGAATTAACTCCCAAGTAAAAGACGGGCAATTGAAGAGGTAGTTATATATATATA
>JBBPBX010046572.1:0-26542 GCA_038048925.1 Garcialebias charrua | reverse complement strand
TTTAACGGTCAATTCAGCTGCATTTCAAAAGCCCATACACGGAAATAGGCGCGTACATGGGAGGACTTGATGTGCATTTCTTCACAATTTAACAAGATAACCACATAAAAACAATTATTTGTTTGCTCAAAATTATAGTGAAGGTGTGTATCAGTCTAACTTTTCCTTAATAAATGCACTTTAACGGTCAAATCAGCTGCATTTAAAAAGTATTCGCTGCCTCGGTGCTCTGGGAATGCGCAGAGGGAGGAAATCAGGAAGGAGGAATGCTGTGCATTTCTTCAAAATTTAACAAGATAAGCACCTAAAAAACAATCAGTTGTTTACTCGACATTATAGTAAAGGTGTGTCTCAGTCTAACGCAGACTTAATAAATTAACTTTAATGGTCAAATCAGCTGCATTTCTCCAGGGCGGTGCAGTGAAATGAAGCTGATTTAATGGTTGCTCCAGGTGAGCTGGATGAAGGTGACAGTCTAAGGCAAGTCAATTGTGTCATTAATTGCCACTTTTACCTATTACATGATACAACAGCATGCCATACTACTCAAGTGCCATCTAGCAGCTGAAAATGGTAGTGTTCAATATTTCAGTCAGAATGAATGAAAACGGTCATTTGTCAGCCAAAAATTGTTTTATAAATATGAGCAAAATCCATAAATACATCGCTTCAGCCTACAAGTCGGAGGGCATGCAAATTATGGAGGAAAAAAACAATGCGACCTATAGGCTGAAAAATACGGTAGTCGTAAAATGCTCTGTCAGTTTCTTATCTTTACGGTTTACTTTTACAACCTTAGCCACGTCCCAACTTTTTAGAGATATGTTGCCATCAAATTCAAATGACTTCACATAGTCCCATCCCCCAAAATGATACATTCGCCTACTACGGTAGTTGTATTCACTATATTTCACTCTGTGAGTAAATGGGCGGCCGTGGTGTAGTGGTAATGGCAGTCGACCCCTGATCGGAAGGTTGGAGGTTCGAATCCCGCATCCGCCCACCATGTGTCGTTGTGTCCCTGGGCAAGACACTTAACCCCGAGTTGCTCCCGGTAGGTCTGGATGGCGCCTTGCAAGGCAGGCTACCACTACCGGTGTATGAATGTCTGAATGAATGGGTGGATGGCTGGTATTGTAAAGCGCTTTGGGGCTCCTCACAGGGGGCTGGAAAGCGCTATATAAATAAGCTCCATTTACCATTTAAATGTGAATTCATAAGATGTTGAAATCATTGCATTCTGTTTTTATTTACGTTTCACGCAACAGATTGGGGTTGTGCGATTTAAGTCAGGGTTACGTTTTTCTTTGACCTACAGACGTGCACTCTTGGCTGCAGCAGAAAACTTTACTGTGTTGATCAAAAACAGCATCAGTTACCAAAAGTTCAACTTTCACAGGTCAGTAATCACTTTTGAATGGGGGATGGGGGGGGGGTGTCACAGTTTTGTCTCAGGTGACAGGTCTGTCTTTCCTCCTGCAGGAGAAACTTACTGCCTCATATTAACTCCTCATACCTGAAGAGATGTGAGTTCAATCGTAAAACTGACCCCGACTGCCCCATATTTCGCCTCAAACACGTCGTTTCCGAGGCTGGAGAGGACTTTCAGGACATGGCTGTGAAGGTAAACCAGTGGTGCAGTCTACGTGATACTCGGGTATACGGAGTACACCCACTAGAAAAGCTTAAGAATTTCAGTATATCCATTTAAAAGTGCCCAGTGATACATATATCATGTGTCATTAATACGTTAAACGGATAGTTAAACACTTCTGTAACAATTGATCGGTAGGCCTATGCAGTGCTTTGCTTTGATACCGTTTTATGAATTCTATAACATGTTTTTAATACAAAGCCAATTGTACAAAGTTTGCTGATCATTTATTCAAATATAAGCATTAGAGAAATTTGGAAATGTCCAATATGCTTAAAAATCAAAATAAATTTGCGACTACCGTACATTGTACTAACCAGTTTGGTTTCTAAGCACTGTATTACAAAAATGTAGACTGCACCCCTGGGGTAAACCGAATAAATAATAAGAATTGACTTGTCAAGATGGTTGGTCTTGAACTTGTGCTGGGTGTTTTAAAGGGCGGCATTCTTGGTATTCTCATTGACTGGAGCTGTGACCTGGACTGGTGGGCTGGGAAGTGTTACCCCAAGTACAGCTTCCGCAGGCTGGACAACAAAAACCCTGTCAATAACATAGCCCCTGGTTTCAACTTCAGGTAAATCTACTTTTTATACACTTTAATTAAAACAATCATGACGAGGAGGGAAAAGCTAACAAATAACTCTTTTTCAGGTTTGCTAAATACTACAAGACAGCAGATGGCGAGGAAAGAAGAACATTAATCAAAGCGTATGGGATTCGCTTTGACGTCATTGTTTTTGGAACAGTGAGGCCAATTTAGATCCTCAAATAAAAAAATAAAAAACTCTTTAACAACATTTTTATATTCAGTCCTACTAATTCTGGGTTCTTGCAGGCTGGAAGGTTTAGCATCATACCAACCATAGTGCACTTGGGTGCAACATTGGCCTTCCTGAGTTTGGTAAGTAAAATATATTCAAATGAGCTCCCAGACATGGATGATATACAGAATTAAAGTGTTCACGTTCCCTCTCAGGCGCCAGCGGTTACAGACTGGTTCATGTTAACGTGCATGAGGAAGAGAGAGTTTTACAGCAGACAGAAAGTATCATATCTGACTGGGGAGGCTGACGCTGAGTCAGTAAGTGACTTCCACTAACTCTGTGATTTATCACTCTACATCAGACTCACATTTAGACGTTTACATGTCCTAACTTGGTTTGTTTCTGTTTTATAACACAGACATCAATGAGCACAACATATGGGACGCAGTAGCAGATTCAAGCCAACGTGAGCACAAGAAATCTGAAAACAATGCTTCAATAAAACTACATGTTAAATAAAATGCCTTCGAGCAATGTTAATATGGCAGGCATTTGTCTCAAATAATCAAATCACACTGCGATATGTAATGTCGTCAGTTGCAACAAAATGTAAGGTGTATCAAATGATTTCATGCAAGTTTAATTTATATCAGTCCATGTTATCATTAAATTTTGTTAATACACAATTGCATTATCGCCCACCTGTGAGTAACAAACTGTGTAATAATAATACACCTGTAGTCAGTGTTTAAAGTGTCTGTGACATCATCTTCCTTCTTTTCATGAAATGATAGAAGATATATATCTTGTATCATTCAACGTTCGTTTTTGCAAACAAAATGATAAATTAATGAAAATTCCTTTCAAACTGAGATTAAAATAAAAATCAGTGTTTCTTCTTGGAATATCCGACTACACACGAATGCACCATCGGTGATGTAGGAGGATGAACCTCGAGTTTGCGTGTGCCATGATAACGCATCGATTCTCTGCCAGATCGCCCTTTTTTTTTGTATAATGCCGTTTCTTGTTCATCTAACTTCCTGCTTCCCAAACTGAAGACAAATTGCTCAAATCTTAACTTGGATTGATAATTTTATTTCTTGTCAGCCATGTATATTTAATAGGGGCGTTCTAAAGACGTTCATCCTCCTACGTCACAGATGGTGCATTCGCGTGTAGTAGTCGGATATTCCAAGAAAAAACACCGATTTTAATTTTAATCTCAGTTTGAAAGGAATTTTCATTAATTTATCATTTTGTTTGCAAAAACGAACATAGTTGAATGATACGAGATATATATCTTCTATCATTTCATGAAAAGAAGGAAGATGATGTCACAGACACTTTAAGGTCACGTGCTCACTCCAGCCAGGCGGTCTGGCTCTTTATGGCTGGTTTGTGTCAACACGCACAATTTGAACGCAAATGCTGTCATTCTGTGAAGCGTGCACGAGTGTGTCCCGTCATCGTGCAAAGACTATGCTCCACTAAAGACCGTTGAACAAAGTGCAGCATGCACAATGAAACTTCTGTTGAAACAATTCACCTCACATTTACATACAGTCCAGATACTAAGAGTCAGCCTGCACACACACACACACAGTGGTCATCAGGGCCGGGACTCTCAGCCTTAGAGTGGCACTTTTTAGATCACGACCCAATTCTTATTAAAATCATGTAAGTATAACTTTACATCAGGGGCTATTCTAAAACACGCCCTTTAGTTTTAGCCGTCTGAGGCACAGGAAGAAGAGATCAAACTGTAACCAACACACAGATGTTTTTATTCCATTGAGCACGACGCATTTCATGAGCACAAGACAAAAACAGCTATTTGGTCAATTTGTACCTTTGATATAAAGTTTATATAAAACAGGCATGTCATATCAGACACCCAACATTAAGATACCTTCAGAGTTCACTCCTTTCAAGTTTTTTATGTTTTGTTTTTTGCTTACATCATATCTACATGGGTATGTAAAAAGGCTACAGCAGATCTTATACATAAAATACAAAAGGATACATTATATGTTGCTGTTTTTTCTCTCCCACAGGACAATCCATTCATTCAATGATGTTCAGTTGATATATTTTCTGTTTCAAGTATGAGATGAAGGCATCTACGTTGTATTTGTACACAAATGACAAGAATCCACAGTACTGGAGCTAGTGACATGCTGACGTGGAAAACTTTGTTCAAGCCAAGAGGAAGAGTCTGCCACAGCTAACGTTTTTCAATCATCTGTCCATCTTTCATAGCTGTGGTCAGAAGTTTACATACACCCATCATGGATATGAAAGTCATCATTTGGGTCTTTTAATAATTGATCTGAACCACTCTTTTACTGAAGTATAATGCATAGCCAGCTGTTTCAATGGTTTGTGGAAGAAAAACAAGTGGGTGCAGCACAAGGATTGTTGGTTTTCACTGGTCATATCTCCACAAACTCACAGAAACATCTGGTTAAATGTCTCCGAGCACGTTGAACTTGGACCACATCTGTATTCACCAACAGCTTCTGGCTCCATCCACGCTCCTTGGCAGCAGTGGTGGACCGGGACAAAACTCTTGACCAAAAACACAATTCACAAAATTAAACTGAACTTTTAAAAAAATGCATCACGTGATTATTTGCTTTTATTTAAAAACAAAAATGCAATTATTACTTTGGCTGTCTAAAAATATCACATTGTTTAATAATGACTGTTTTATGGGTATGATACAAATACATTTATTTATTTAGTTATTTTGATGCCCAGATGTAAATGTGATTGAGATGTCAACATACAGGTGCTTCTCAAAACATTAAAATACCATGTTAAATCTTCTCAGTCATTTCAGAACGTGAAACTCATATTTTACATAGATTCATTACAGAGTGACACATTTCAAGCCTTAATTTCTTTATGTTTTACAAATAATGACAAACCAAACATCTGTGTATCAGAGAATCTTCCACAGCCAGATGTTGGTACCTTTGTCAGTGTGAACAGGAGACGAGTCCTGCTGGAAAATGAAACCAGCATCTCCATAAAACTCATCACCAGCAGAGGACATGGACCAGAACCATCAGTGACTGTGGAAACTTCTCTCTGGACTTTAACGTGGATTCTGGACCTCTCCATCTTCCTCCAGACTCTGGGACTTGATTTATAAATGACATTTACTTCTTCACAATATAGAATTGTCACCCAGCTACATTCTGTTACTATGAAAACACTGCAGGAGACAAACACCAAAACTTTAACTTAAACTCTGAATTTACAACAAAGGTTCAAGATATCAAACAGCTGAATGTCTTGCGAGTTCTTTAAAAGTTGAATGGACGTTCTACTGTAGGTGGACGTACGCTGAAGTAGAGTTAATAAATGACATCACATGTTGAAGGATTTCACAGAATCTCAATGCATTTCAATTAGAAACATTTAGCTGAAAAAGCTCAATATTTGAAAAAGTTTAAAATAATACATCAATAGCAAAAGTCTTATAATGCATTCACACCTAACAGCGTTTCAACGGCAGGAGCGTCCAGCTTACATGCAAAGTCAATGGGGGACGCGCTTCCAGCCGCGTCTTGGCGTCGGGCGTCACGTCACGTGCGTGTTGAGCGTGATGGAAAGCGTTTTTCCGTGCACGTGAACCCGCGTCAGCCTCCAAAGCACACGTTGATTTAGCTGAAGATTTTGCGGTTCAAACATTCAAACGCCGTTCAACTCTCCCTGATTGGTTGATCAGGGAGAGTCGGGGGGAGAAGAGAGGGGGTCAGGGGGAGAGGGGGAGAGTCCCTATGTGACGCGGAAACGATTGCGCAACTATGTGACGTATTGTTTGTGGGACACAGAAAAAACCCGCGGAGTCATGGACTATGGAAGAGAAACTCATTGTAGCTGTGTGTTCGCGACAAGTCCTTCACGACCAGTCAAGTCTGCTCCACAGAGACAGAAATAAAAAGCTCCTCGCCTGGCNCCGCGTCAGCCTCCAAAGCACACGTTGATTTAGCTGAAGATTTTGCGGTTCAAACATTCAAACGCCGTTCAACTCTCCCTGATTGGTTGATCAGGGAGAGTCGGGGGGAGAAGAGAGGGGGTCAGGGGGAGAGGGGGAGAGTCCCTATGTGACGCGGAAACGATTGCGCAACTATGTGACGTATTGTTTGTGGGACACAGAAAAAACCCGCGGAGTCATGGACTATGGAAGAGAAACTCATTGTAGCTGTGTGTTCGCGACAAGTCCTTCACGACCAGTCAAGTCTGCTCTACAGAGACAGAAATAAAAAGCTCCTCGCCTGGCGGAGTGCAGTGAGGACTCGGTATACCGGTAAGCTCCTCCCACACACCCCGCAGCAGTTTCGCGTTCTGGCGTTCTGGTCTGGACACCAAGTGCATCCACTTGCGTGCGTGACGAGCTTTTTGGAAGTTGAAACGCTGTTCGGTCTGGACCATTAGCAGGAGTGTCCTGAACGAGCTGAATGTTTCGATACCTAAACTGCTGAAGTAGCTTAAAAACTGTGAGACGAGTTAGATGCTGAAACACATACAGAAGACACCTAACAGGACGTGAACAGTGTGAATGCTGAATATTTGCAATATATGAATTTCACATTCTGGAATTACTGACAAAAAACTGAAAGTTTTCACAATTATTTAATGTTTTGAGATGCACCTGCACATGTTGAGCATCACTGTGTAAAACCAGTGTTTTCCAACATTCAGGACGGATTTAAAACCAACACGTGATCAGCTTCTTTACCAAGAACATTTTTATCTTTAACCGCTTCGTCCTTTTCGGGTCGTGTGGGGTCACTGGTGCCAGTGCGAGAGGCAGGAGACACCTGGACATGTCTCCAGTCCATCACAGGGACACATAGACAACCATTCACTCTCTCACTCACACCTAGAGACAATTTAGAGCGACCAATCAGCCTAACATGCATGTTTTTGTTCTGTGGGAGGAAACTGGAGAAAACCCACACATGCATGAAGAGAACATGCTAACTCCACCCATGAAGACCCCCAGCCAGGATTTGATCTAGCAACCTTCTTGTTGAGGCAGCTCTGTGATGACAAATATGATCCAACATGGCAGAACTCTGGTTTCTTCTCTTAATGACAACGTAGCTGATGTTAATGGATGAACTGGCTGCAGCAGCTCACTGGTTCAACACCACAGTCTTGTAATCTTTGAGGATGCTGGTTTGAGACAAGTCTGCTTCAGGAACAGCATCCGGTATAGAACAATTACCAAATCTTTCATGCAAGTTCCCTCTCTGTGGCAACCGCTGCAGCCGGCTGGAGCAGCCGAAACAACCGTGTAATGCAGAAAAAGAACGGTTCAGATGAATCAGTAGAAGCTCCACAGGAACATGACCATCCTGCCCACGGTGAGTGGATTTAAACGTCTGACTAACTATACGTCACACACGTCATCTCACGGCCTCAAACAGCAAAAAAAAAAAACCAGTTCAGGATTTTAACATTTGTCCAAACTCTAGCTCGAGCGCGCCCTCGTGCAGGCTGCGCTCGTTTGCGTTGTCGAAGCTGTTCTTGCCGTGGATCTGCTTGAGGTGTTTCCGCAGCACGGGCTTGTGAGCGAACACCATGTCGCAGTAGTTACAGCGGTGGGGCTTGTCCCCGCTGTGCAAGTTCAGGTGGTCCAACAAGGAGCACTTCTGGGTGAAAGTCTTGCCGCAGATTTTACACTGGAACGGCTTGATGCCGGCGTGCACGCGCATGTGTCGGTGCAGGTTGCCCTTCTGAGTGAAGGTTTTGCCGCAGAGGAGGCACATGAACAGTTTGTGCATCTTGAGGTGGTTGGCGTAGTTCTCCAGCTGGCGGAAGACCCGGGCACACTTGGGGCACTGGTGGTACCACTGCAGCGGCTTGTCATAACTCCTCTGGTGCCCGCTGTACTTCTCTGTGGGGGGGGACAGGGCTGGGAGGTTGAGGAGGTATCCACCCACGCCAGGAGGAACGGCCGCCTCGCTGCCACGGCTGTCCACGGTGGAGTTGATGGTGGAGTGTTGGGGCTCAGGAGAGCGCAGCGCCGCGGGGGGGCTGGCAGGTAACAGAGCACTGAGGGAGTTCTCTGCAGCGTCGGACACAGACTCCACCTTCACTATGGTGATGTCACCTTTCACCATACTCTGCCTCGGATGCCTCCTCACAACCTGAGCAGGGCTCTCGGGCTGTATTATTACATCATCATCGTCGTCATCATCGTTGTCATTGTCATCGTTGTCGTCGTCATCATCACTGTCAACATCATTGTCTCCTTCTACCTGGTCCAGCTCCACCTCTTCCTCTCCCTCAGGAATGGTGTGAACATGAGAGTGCTCAGGAGGATCTCTCTGTGACTGAAAGGAGAAGCTCTCGTCCCTCTTCACACGCTTCATGTCCTCGTCCACCTTGAGCTGGCGTGAGGCTTGAGGTCTGATGAACTTGCTAAGAGCTTGAGTGCACTGCTCCACAATGTGGCCCATTTGGAGGAAGCTGGCCACGGTGAGGTAATGCACCAGCTCCAGCTCAGGAAACTCCAGCTGACCCGTGTAGCAGGACAGCAACAGCTGCCGGCCAACTTCTGCCTCTTGCACCATGGAGATCTGGACCTCCTTTGAGTCCTGCTGAAGGATGAACTTGTCCCTCAGGAAAGACGAGCCAGCAGCAAACACCACCTTGTGACCGGGAACCTCCAGCTGGTTGATGCGCACCATGACATCACAAAAGCGTCTCTGATGACGGAGGAGGTTCATCTTGTGCAGCATGGAGTCACCAAACGTGGCAAAGCGGAACTGCAGAATCACCTGGTTCTGGGCCATGGTGGACCACGAGACAGCAGCACCAGTGCGCCTGACTGGAAAAAATTCAAACATTGGATAATGTCAGCAGTTTATAGTTTTACTTCAATGCACTGAGACGGTGCCTTCATAACAAACAGCATGCAGTTCTACAGAACCACTCGTACGACAACAAACATTCAATCTAAACTATACGGTCGTTTCATAATTTCACAAAATATTTTTTTATTTATTTACACTGTTTGTGTCAATTATAACTGTCACTAAATGTTAATTAAACCTGGTGTGTGCCAAATAATGTTAATGGGTCCAAACCTGCAAGATTTTACATGGTAGTTTCATAAAAGTTTGTTGACTTTCTGCTGAGCTCACTGTCACACTAACATTATTTTAATTAACCAAAGACATTCATACATTTTTATTTTACACATTCGTTGGAAGAAAAAAATTAAACATTGATCACTGAAATAAGTTGAAACTGACTACAGTGTTTTACTAAAATCAGCTAATAATTACTGGTAGGGATGTAACGGTACACGTGGGTGTACCGAACCGACTGCCCTACTGAAGGTTTTTAACGACATATTCCTATCCACAGATACTGGTGACTCTGTGCTGCTTGTCCTATTGGACCTCACATCCGCTTTCGACACCATCGACCATGAGATCCTCATTGCTAGGTTGGAGCAGTGGGTGGGCATCTCAGGATCAGCCCTAAACTGGTTCAGATCCTACCTCTCTGACAGGTCTTTTTGTGTGTCCATCAATGATTTTACTTCTGCAGTGGCGGCTCTTAAATGGGGGGTTCCGCAGGGGTCCATCCTGGGTCCTCTCTTGTTCTCCTTATACCTGCTGCCACTCGGTGCTATTTTCCGGAAACACAATATACCTTTCCACTTCTACGCTGATGACTGTCAAATTTACTTCCCCCTAAGACAAAATGGTACAGGCTCTATTCAACCTCTGCTCGACTGCCTGGCTGACATCAGGGACTGGATGGCTTTAAATTTCTTAAGCTTCAACGATAAGAAGTCGGAAGCCATATTGTTCCTTCCCAATGACACAACCTCAAACCACTGCATTGACCTGTCTGCTCTACCCCTGTCCGAAAAACAAAAAGTCACAAATCTGGGAGTGATAATGGATCCTTCCATGAAACTCAACAGTCATGTAAACATGATTGTCAAATCCTGTTTTTTCCAGCTGAGGCGTCTGTCTAAGCTGAAGCCCATATTATCAAAAAACAACCTGGAGACAGTGATTCACGCATTCATTACATCTAGGCTGGATTACTGCAATTCCCTTCTGCTTGGCGTCAGTCAAGCCACCATTGCACGATTACAACTGGTTCAGAACGCAGCTGCCCGATTTTTAACCAGCACACGCAAAAGAGAGCACATTACACCAGTCTTGGCCTCCCTTCACTGGCTACCGGTTCATCTTCGAATCCAATTCAAAATTCTCATGTATGTCTACAAATCGCTGAACAGTCTCGCCCCCGCCTATCTCTCGGATCTGATACACCCATATGTCCCTCCACGTGCTTTGAGGTCAGAGGATCAGGTACTCTTAATAGTTCCAGAAACTCGCCTTAAGCGCAGGGGTGACAGGGCGTTCTCTGTAGCAGGCCCAAGACTCTGGAACGAGTTACCGCTGCTCATCAAACAGGCCCCCTCCCTCTCGGTTTTCAAATCCCGGTTAAAAACTCACTACTACTCCATCGCTTTCAATGCCAGCTGATTTGTATTGGATCGTTTGATTTATGATCTGCAATGTTTTTATGTTTTTCGTGTTGTACTTCATTGTCTGTGTTGCCTGTTGCGTGTTTGTTTGTCCAGCACTTTGTGTGGACTTGTTCCTGTTTAAAGTGCTTTATAAATAAAATGGTATGGTATGGTATGGTCACGTTCGGTTCGGTCCACCTGCGTACCGTTTTGGTAATTTTTTCACTCATTGAACCTTAATATATGCGCCACGGAACAAAATTTCCTGGGCGCGTTTCAGCATGGAGCTATTATCACGCAGCATGCGCAGCATTTAGCCGTTAGCATCTCGCTGCGGTCTCATGGCTTTCTTAAAAGACGAGCGCACATCCAAAGCTGTGTGGACGTTGTTTCATGAAGATTGGCTCTGCAGCAGCAACACGTCTAACGTGAACGCGCTTGAAACTACATCATCCGAACGTGAACGAAGAAACAGCAGCTGTTGCAGAAACACCGCTAACAACAGCAGCTGCATTTAAACTACTTTTATCAGGTAATTCAGAGCGGTCCAGATCAATAATATAAACTGTATTAGTTTTTAAATCTCTGAATCTAAGTCTGAATGTTGTTATATGCGCAGGCTTTAAAGTTATTGATCCTCGCTACGAACATCCATCACTCAAAAAGTTCAGAACTTTATGAAAAAACTAAAACTGATATTGTCAACAAGACCTGGAGCTGATTAAAGCACTGATGATGATGATGATGATGAGTGAGAGATTCAACTGTTCAAGAAGAGGTATTGTTCTTTTATTATTATTATTAGGGGTGTAACGGTACGCTAAAATCACATTTCGGTTCGGTTCAACTACAAGGAGGGCTCGGTTCGGTTTATTTTCGGTACAAAAAAAAAAGACAAAATAAAGACTTACAAAATGTTTATTTTGAAAATATGCCAAAAATATGTTTGTATTGTATTGTAGTAATAAATAAAAGTGACCCATTTGGATGATATTTTAAATAAACAGCACTCTACAATAAATAAACTATATTAACAATAATAAAAATCTTAATAAATACAATAACAGTCAGAACAATAAGCAGCAACAGACTGTTTACAATCTAACTAATCAAGTTTTTGTCCAGTAGCAGCAGTGTGGCTGTATTTGTCCTCATTACTGTACTCACAACTTCTTGGACCTGCTCCTCCAAGTGGGACAGGTGCTGGAACAGTTCAGAGTTCAGTTCAGTTCAGTCATCACACACTTCTTAGCTGCAGGTGATCTCTGGTGGATGTCTGTCCCTGAAGTGGACAAAGAGAGCAGCTACCTCTGTCCCAGACTTGTAATAAAACAAAGAGATAAAAAAAAATAAGTTTATGTTTATTAAATTTGTTCATTTTTTTTACAAAAGAAACAATACAAGACAATCCCATAAATGATAATGTACAAAATATAAAAAAATGAAAGGTAGCAGAAAGAAGAATAAATCTTATTATATCTGCCCCTTTTTTCCAACAATCAGATTAAACAATAATAATCTTCAACCAACAGAACAAAATGACTAACTCTTTCTAATTTTCTAACTAATACAATACACATTACACTATTTCATTTTTTTAACACATTTGTTTTGCTCATTTTCTTAAAGGGGACCACATGTAAGTCTTTAAAAATTTTATGTTATGTCTGTGTGCTATCTTGACAATATTAATTCATTTTAATACACAAAATAATTCTTAGATAATTAATTATACCCTTTTTAATTCTGCCATTTTTAACTTTCGTTTTGAACGACCGGTTTCTGATACTGAGTTCTGAAGTCCACGCCCTTCAACGATCTGTTTACGCCCTCTGTAACAGCCAGTATCTGTAATGTGTTGTTTTAAAATTAGCTCTTTTTTTATTACTCATTTGACTTACTGTTAGTGCTAGCTTAAGATAACTTACCGAAACCCGTCTGAGCGCGCCGCAATTTGCTGCTCCTTTTAGCATGAGACCACCCGAATCCGATGCTAATGTTAGCTTGTTCCTCTTCCGGTGTTCGCCAGCTCCGCTCGTTGCACGCAGCGATTTTGGGAGTTATCGCTGTTCCAGTCAAGACAACACAAAGTTCACCAAGTGTCTCCCGTAAATTAATCCGTAAGGAGAAGGTCCTCGCTGCTGCGAGGCTGCTGCGAGGCTGCAGCGAGGCTGTACAGTTGAAGCTCCGCTCCATCGCGCCAGAAGAGGGTCCCGTTGCCGCCGGTCCCTACGCCGGGGGTCCGCTCGTTTAATTTTTGCCGGCTGCGCGTTGGGAGCGATCGCAAATACACTAAAAATTGAACTAAAACATAAAAATAACAATTATACTTTATTTATAAAGCCATTTAAAAAAACACAGCTGCAACAAAGTGCTGTACACATGAAATTAAGAACATATAAACAAAAGATGAGATGAAATCATGAAAAACAACAGTCATGTGTTTAATACAGAAGTGGGTTGAGCCTAACCAGGGGTTGCTAGGTGAGGGGCTGGACTCAGGTTGGGGTGGGTTGTCCTCTCTCGCTTGTGACGTAACATGCGAGAGTATTTTAAAACGAAACGTATCTTATCACAGTAAAATAAATTTACTAGAGTAAATAAACCACTGGGTGCATTTTTTTGCCACTAGGACTGTTTTTTTATGAAGTACATACCCAAAGTTGAGTAAAAAAAACATTAAAAAGTGAATTTTGAATATGTGGTCCCCTTTAAATGTAAACATTGACTTGGCATTTTTAACTACATTCTCCAAGCCATTCCATAATCTAATTCCCTGGATTGAGGTAGAACGTCCCTTCAAACTAGTTCTGAATTGTGGTTTTACAAACATCTCTGTCCCCTTAAGATTATAACAACTTTGTCTTTTAACAAAATGCATTTGGATATTTAAAGGTAATGCATTATTTTGAGCCCTATACATAACTGATAAAATATTATAGTCTACCAAATCATGGAACTTCAATAACTTCAGTTGATAAAATAATGTACTTGATGGATGGGGAATGTAAGTTAATAAGATTATGATTTTAAACAAAAAAGATTATTTAGATAATAATAATAAAATAACAATTACCTCTTCTTGAACGGTTGAAGCTCTCACTCATCTCATCAGGGCTTTAATTAGCTCCAAGGCTTGTTGACAATACAGTTTTTTCATAAAGAGCTGAACTTTTTGAGTGATGGATGTCTCGTAGCGGTAGCGAGGATCAGTAACTTTAAAGCCTGCGCATATAACAACATTCAGACTTAGATTCAGAACTCATACAGTTTGTGTTATTGCTCTGGACCGATCTAATTTACCTGAAGAAGTAGTTTAAATGCAGCTGCTGTGTTGTTAGCGCACTTTGTAACAGCTGCGGTGTCTTCGTTCACATTCCGATGACGTAGTTTCAAGCGCGTTCACGTGAGACGTGTTGTCTGCTGCAGAGTCGTCCACACACACAGCTTTGAATGTGCGCTCGTCTTAACAAGAAAGCCATAACGTTCCCAAACAGGAGACCGGAGCGAGCAGCTAATGGCTAATAATGCTGCGCGTGCTACGCGATAATAGCTCCGTGCTGAAACGCGCCCAGGAAATGATGTTCCGCGGCGCATATATTAACGTTCAATGAGTGAAAAAAATAACCGAAACGGTACGGAGGTGGACCGAACCGAACGTGTTGTACCGAAACGGTTCGGTACACCCACTACAACCGTTACATGCCTAGTATTCTTCTTCTTCTTCTTGGGTCGGTGTACTCTGGAAGTGGTACTGCACAGCGCCACAGCGCCCCTAGTGGCCAAAAGTGGCACTGCACAATTTTTCTGCCAAAGTGAAACAGGCTGATATGTCAAAAAATTTGGAAAAAAAATCCATAAATAGGTCGCATCGGATTATAGGTCGCAGGCCTTGAAAAAAACCATAAAAGGTGCGACCTATAATCCAAAAAATACGGTACTCCAAAAAGTTATATTTTGGTCTCATCTGTATACAAAACATTCTTCCAACAGCTCAATGTTCGTTTTGGAGAGGTTGTCTCCTTGCAACCCTGCCATGCACACCATTGTTGTTCAGTGTTCTCCTGATGGTGGACTCATGAACATTAACTTTAGCCAATGTAAGAGAGGCCTTCAGTTGCTGAGAAGTTATCTTGGGGTCCTTTGTGACCTCGCCGTCTTTGCACGCCTTGCTCTTGGAGTAATCTTTGTTGATCGACCAGTCCTGGGGAGGGTAACAATGATCTTGAGTTTCCTCCATTTGTACACAATCTGTCTGACTGTGGATTGGTGGAGTCCAAACTCTTCAGAGATGCCTTTCTAACCTTTTCCAGCCTGACGAGCATCAACAACTCTTTTTCTGAGGTCCACAGAATCTCTTTTGTTCGTGCTTTGATACACTTCCACAAACATGTTGTGAAGAGCAGACTTTCTTCTTCTTGGTTTTTTATGGCGGTTGGCAAACAACATTTGGTGCATTACCGCCACCAGAAGAGCAGACTTTGCAAGGTCCCTGTTCTTTAAATCAGACATGGTGCCCACTCACACCTGATCATCATCCCATTGATTGAAAACACCTGACTCTAATTTCACCTTCAAACTGCTAATCCTAGAGGTTCACATAATTTAGCCAAACAGATATGTAATAGTGGACCATTTTTTCCTCAATAAATAAATGACCAAGTGTCTAATTTTTTAAAACTAGATTTTCTTTATTTAATTTTAGGACTTGTGTGAAAATCTGATGATGTTTTGGGTCATATTTATGCAAAAATATAGAAAATTCTAAATGGTTCACAAACTTTCAAGTGCCACTGTATTTTTGAGCGAGGACTGAAATGTTCCTGTATAAGGTAAAAAAAAAAAAACGTGTCTCCCACCTTATATAACATGCTTTTGTGAGAGATCTTCAGTCCAAAGTGGTCAACAGCTGGCTTTATGTTGTAAGTCCATGCCATCAAGGATGTCTTTGTGTTTCTTTTTATTGGTCTGAGTAAATACAAGTGCATGGAAAGATGTAAAGACAGGGATGAAGAGGAACACGTAAGCAAATCACAAGATAGATAAAAGGGCTCATTAACAAATTGGTTTAAATAAGCAGTCACAGCAAGTTCACTTTAAAAATCTGAAAATTATTACAATGATGACTAATTAAAATCAGGTATAAAATGCAGGTAGTGTACTGTGATAAAAAAAAATAAAATAAATAAATGTGAGAATAGCTAACCAAAACTACATCACTGGATTGCTCAACGTCTAATAAATTAAAGTTTAACAGTTTAATTTATTTGTGTAGTCCTGGGAACCCTTTCAGGCAGATCTGGAAATGTTTGGAGAGACATTCAAAGTATACATTGGAAACAGAACACTTAAACAATGAGCTCATTTGCAACAGATGTCCAGTTTGTCATGTGCAAGAGAAGACTATTAAACTGATTAGAAATTCTGCCCCTTGCTTAAGTAAACTTACATTTACAGTTTGCTCTGTAGCATTAGCCCATCTTCTTTAAGAGTATTTGGATCATTCCTCTTGTTACTGGCTATAAACAACATTAAGCGTTAAGAGAGGAAGTAATTTGCACTGGCATATCTAGAAAGTGTCATGATCGGCATAGTGTTGAACCAAGAGTGCAGACAGACACGGAGGAACTCGAAGGTAAAATAAAGAAATCTATTTATTTAACAAAACTCAAAATCAAACAGCTGATGTGGCAGCAAAAACTTACAAATAAACTGGGATCAGGGGAAACACGGAGGAAATTGAGCACGATGGCTGTGGGAAGCACAATCCACAGACTAGGTGGAAACACAGAGATGCTGAACTTAATGGGACACTAACGAGACACAATGACAAACACCTGAGTAAAGACAATGAGGAACAGGCGAGAGTGGCAGGAGCTGGAGCTGACTGTTGGGGAAAACACTAGGAAGGCCGAACAAGAAAACACAAATATCTTGAGACAGATTCTCACAGGAAGCCTTAACGTCTGGGGGTTGCCATCTTAAGTTTTGATGGATGCTATATTATTGTATTGTATTTTACTTCTGCAGTGGCGGCTCTTAAATGGGGGGTTCCGCAGGGGTCCATCCTGGGTCCTCTCTTGTTCTCCTTATACCTGCTGCCACTCGGTGCTATTTTCCGGAAACACAATATACCCTTCCACTTCTACGCTGATGACTGTCAAATTTACTTCCCCCTAAGACAAAATGGTACAGGCTCTATTCAACCTCTGCTCGACTGCCTGGCTGACATCAGGGACTGGATGGCTTTAAATTTCTTAAGCTTCAACGATAAGAAGTCTGAAGCCATATTGTTCCTTCCCAATGACACAACCTCAAACCACTGCATTGACCTTTCTGCTCTACCCCTGTCCGAAAAACAAAAAGTCACAAATCTGGGAGTGATAATGGATCCTTCCATGAAACTCAACAGTCATGTAAACATGATCGTCAAATCCTGTTTTTTCCAGCTGAGGCGTCTGTCTAAGCTGAAGCCCATATTATCAAAAAACAACCTGGAGACAGTGATTCACGCATTCATTACATCTAGGCTGGATTACTGCAATTCCCTTCTGCTTGGCGTCAGTCAAGCCACCATTGCACGATTTTTCATTCATTCATTCAACCTTTATTTATACAGGCTAGCCTCGTTGAGTCACGGGGACTCATTTACAAGAGGGACCTGTCTCACTCACACCAAACAACCATCCACTCTCACACTCACACCTAGGGTCAATTTAGAGTCACCAATCAGCCTAACAAGCATGTTTTTTGGTCTGTGGGAGGAAACCGGAGTACCCGGAGGAAACCCACGCATGCACGGGGAGAACATGCAAACTCCACCCAGAAAGGCCCCGGACCGGGATTTGAACCGGCAACCTTCTCGCTGAGAGGCAGCAGCTCTACCAGTTGTGCCACCGTGCTGCCATTACAACTGGTTCAGAACGCAGCTGCCCGATTTTTAACCAGCACACGCAAAAGAGAGCACATTACACCAGTCTTGGCCTCCCTTCACTGGCTACCGGTTCATCTTCGAATCCAATTCAAAATTCTCATGTATGTCTACAAATCGCTGAACAGTCTCGCCCCCGCCTATCTCTCGGATCTGATACACCCATATGTCCCTCCACGTGCTTTGAGGTCAGAGGATCAGGTACTCTTAATAGTTCCAGAAACTCGCCTTAAGCGCAGGGGTGACAGGGCGTTCTCTGTAGCAGGCCCAAGACTCTGGAACGAGTTACCGCTGCTCATCAAACAGGCCCCCTCCCTCTCGGTTTTCAAATCCCGGTTAAAAACTCACTACTACTCCATTGCTTTCAATGCCAGCTGATTTGTATTGGATCGTTTGATTTATGATCTGCAATGTTTTTATGTTTTTCGTGTTGTACTTCATTGTCTGTGTTGCCTGTTGCGTGTTTGTTTGTCCAGCACTTTGGTGTGGACTTGTTCCTGTTGAAAGTGCTTTATAAATTAAATGGTATGGTATGGTATGGTATGGTATTTTCCTTCTTGCCTCTGACTAAATGTGTTTGACTGATAAAAAGTGATCTTAACAGATTTCTGCAGATCCTAAAAAATAACAGATTGGAAACGCATCCAATCCTCAATCCAAAAAATTCTGAAGCTCTCGACCTTGATATTTCTAAATGGCTTTAAGAATCTGTTGGAATCCTGGCAAAAACCAATGCAGACATGTTCTTGTTTTTAGTTTTCTACATTTGCCTTTTAATCTATCTGTTTTGCTACTTTGACATCTTTGTTTTAACTTGTTAAAAAAATCTTTAATAATAATAATAATAATAATTAATTCAATTTATAACGCACTTTTCATTACTGAAAATCTCAAAGTGCTACACATATATTGAATGCTACACACATTCATAAACCGGTGGCGGCAGACTACCATGCAAGGTGCTTTCCAGTCCTACCGGGAGCAACTCAGGGTTAAGTGTCTTGCCCAAGGACACAACGACACATGGTGCGGGTCCCGGGAGTCGAACCGCCAACTTTCCGATCGGGAGACGACTGCCATTGCCACTACACCACGGCCGCCTTTATGCCTCTTATGATTGTTATTGTTGATTGTCAAAGGAAATTCTACTGTCACTGTTGTCATCATTCTTTGTTTGTAACCAGGTCTCTCTTGTAAATGAGTCCTCAAGGCTCACTGGGATAAACCTGCCTAAATAAAGGTTGAATGAAAAAAAAACATGCATGTTAGGCTGCCATCAGGCCCAGGCCTCCCTAGCAAAAGAGACCTGTGATCTCAATGGGATTTGCCTGGTTAAATAAAGGTGAACATTAAGAATGTTATGCACTAATTCAAATTAGCTGAAAGATATATTGCTTGTTAGATTCTTGTTTTAATTCTGACATTCATGCTGACATCTTAGTTACAACTTTGAAAAATCGGACTTGTTGAATCAGTAATGAGATTATAGATGGGCGGCCAGATCACAATCAGTAAACGACCTTCTGGCTGGCCTGCATTTAAAATAACTAAAGTATCACTGTTTAAAGCAATGATTTAAAACAATCTATCTAAATCTCTCCCCCCCACCCCCACCCCCCTCAAAAAAGAAAGAAAGAAAAAAAAACAGCATTTGTAGTTTAACTTGTCAAACTTTCTGACTTTTTTGTGTTTGTACTTCTTTTTTGTTTTCAGGAAAAAGTGCTGTGACCAGCCGGATGTCCTTTGTGGAAATATTTGTGAAACAAATCACCACCTCCCCTACCATACAGTCCACTACCTTCACACCTTTCCTGGACAAGAGTACCACTGTGACCACTGCATCATCCGACAGTTCGGTTCCCACAGACCTTCAATCTATGCTCTCCACTTTTGTGATTCCATCTCAATCCACTTGGACAGTTCCACCCAGACTCAAAGAGCATCCTAAAAGTCCAGATAATGTAATTGGTCCAGCACTTTTTAACACAAGTTACATTCTTGTAGAATCGGTTTCTTCTCATAGTGATGTAATCACAGAACCGCACATCACAACCAAAGGCAGTGTTTCCACAGTGTCTGATGAGGATCAGGAGGACCTCTCTGTGATTGAGATCAGCACTATCCCACCTGATGTACCTCTGCCAGATACGTCTCTCAGCACAAAGAACATGTTTGCTGCGGGGAAGACAGACAAAACTATTTTGGATTCAGGGATCACTCAGTCATTTATCTTTGTTCCCACTGACACTTCTACAGAATCCAGTGAGCTCACCACTGATAAAGAGCTGGGCTCCTCAGAAACAACACCACCAACTGCACCACCAAGTCTTGAATCAACAACGCCAGTCTCAGATTACGAAGAGATCAAGACTGTTGTTTTACTTCAGGCTGGGCCACCAACTCAAACAAAGACACCAGACCATGGCAGTGCCACCCCATTGGAGGGTGACACAGCAGAGAAGATTGGGATAACGTTCTTTACATCTCCTTCTGCATCATCTGTACCCCAAATCGTCACTTCTCTTGACGCGTCCATTAGTTCACAGCAGATTCTGGATGCTTCAGGTAAGATATACAATATCTTTAGGTTTTAAAGGGTGGGTGACATGATTTTTGAACTTTGCATGAATTGGCACAACATATATATCTTTTTATCATTCAACTATGTTTGTTGTTGCAAACAAAATGATAAATTAATGAAAAATTGTTTCAAAGTGAGTTTAAATTTTGTGCCGTGTTTCTTCATGGGACATCCAGGTACAAGCCCAAAACCAGAAAAGTTGGCACGTTGTGCAAATCGCAAATAAAAACAGAATACAATGACTTGCAAATCTTTTTCAACCCATATTCAACTGAATAGAATGCAAAGACAATATATTTAATGTTCGAACGGAGAAACTTTATTTTGTTTTGCAAATAACCATTAACTTAGAATTCAATGGCAGCAACACATTGCAAAAAAGTTGGCACAGGGACATATTTACCACTGTGTTACATCGCCTTTCCTTTTAACAACACTCAGTAAACGTTTGGGAACTGAGGAGACCAATTTTTGAAGCTTTTCAGGTGGAATTCTTCCCCATTCTTGCTTGATGTACAGCTTAAGTTGTTCAACAGTCCGGGGTCTCCGTTGTCGTATTTTACGTTTCATAATGCGCCACACATTTTCAATGGGGGACAGGTCTGGACTGCAGGCAGGCCAGGGGAGGACCCGCACTCTTTTGCTACGAAGCCACGCTGTTGTAACACGTGCAGAATGTGGCTTGGCATTGTCTTGCTGAAATAAGCTGGGGCGTCCATGAAAAAGACGTCGCTTGGATGGCAGCATATGTTGCTCCAAAACCTGTATGTACCTTTCAGCATTAATGGTGCCTTCACAGATGTGTAAGTTACCCATGCCTTGGGCACTAATGCACCCCCATACCATCACAGATGCTGGCTTTTGAACTTTGCGCCTATAACAGTCCTGATGGTTCTTTTCCTCTTTGGTCCGTAAGACACGACGTCCACAGTTTCCAAAGACAATTTGAAATGTGGACTCATCAGACCACAGAACACTTTTCCACTTTGCATCAGTCCATCTCAGATGAGCTCGGGCCCAGCAAAGCCGGCGGCGTTTCTGGATCTTGTTGATGAATGGCTTTTGCTTTGCATAGTAGAGCTTTAACTTGCACTTACAGATGTAGCGACGAACTGTAGTTACTGACAGTGGTTTTCTGAAGTATTCCTGAGCCCATGTGGTGATATCTTTTACACACTGATGTCGGTTTTTGATGCAGTACCGCCTGAGGGATCGAAGGTCACGGGCATTCAATGTTGGTTTTCGGCCTTGCCCCTTACGTGTAGTGATTTCTCCAGATTCTCTGAACCTTTTGATGATATTACGGACCGTAGATGGTGAAATTCCTAAATTCCTTGCAATAGCTCGTTGAGAAAAGTTGTTCTTGAACTGTTCGACAATTTGCCCACGCATTTGTTCACAGAGTGGTGACCCTCGCCCCATCCTTCTATGTGGATGACTGAGCATGTCAAGGAAGCTGCTTTTATACCCAATCATGGCACCCACCTGTTCCCAATTTGCATGTTCACCTGTGGGATATTCCAAATAAGTGTTTGATGAGCATTCCTCAAATTTCTCTGTCTTCTTTGTCACTTGTGCCAGCTTTTTTGAAACATGTTGCAGGCATCAAATTCCAAATGAGCTAATAATTGCAAAAAATAACAAAGTTTACCAGTTCGAACGTTAAGTATGTGGTCTTTGCAGTGTGTTCAATTGAATATAGGTTGAAAAAGATTTGCAAGTCATTGTATTCTGTTTTTATTTGCGATTTCCACAACGTGCCAACTTTTCTGGTTTTGGGCTTGTACATCCGCTTGCTACTTTTGTGACGTCATCGTAGGAATGTCAGTGCGGCTGCGTATAGAACGCAGATTAATTGTCTGCACGTTTGCCTATTTATTTTTGTATTACTTGAAAAATGCCGCTACGTTGGGTCGCATTTGGGTGTTCTAATATCATCAGTGAACAAGTGAGCCTTTTCACTTTCCCGAAAGATGAAAAACGTTGTCAAGACTGGACAAAACAAACAGAGCTGTCCCCCTCGGAGCCCCCCTCGCTCCACTCCACCTGAACGGTAAAGCAGAACCTGCTGTTTCTTGTTCAACCCCCTGAACTAACTTCAGCTTCCCAAACTGAAGACAAATCACTCAAATCTAAACTTAGATTGCTAAATTCGTCGGTTTCTATATTGTGCGCTATTGTTATGTAAAATGGGCGTTCTAGGCGACATTCCTGCGCTGACGTCACAAAATTAGCAAGCGGAAGTACCCGGATGTCCCGTGAAGAAACACGGCGCAAATTTTAAACTCACTTTGAAACGAATTTTCATTAACATTATCATTTTGTTTGCAATAACGAACATAGTTGAATGATAAAATATATATACTGTATGTTGTGCCAATTTATGCAAAGTTCAAAAATCATGTCACCCACCCTTTAATGCTAGGCTGTATGAATAATGCTGCTGATGATACAAGGTTTTGCAGGCTTCTCTTTAACTGGGGTGTTGTTGTTTTTTTCCTGCTCCAGCTAAAAGTTTGATTTTGACTCCATCATCTATAATTAATCGATTAAGTGATTCTTATAGCTCTAGGAAAACTTCAATTGTTGAACAGCAAAGCTTACATTTGGTTTATTGTTTTAACTGCAATATTCTGACTACCAATATTTTTTATGCTGTTTCATGAAATTCTCCTTGCTTACATGGAGAGCACCGGTATGCACAATGAGTCGGTTTATTTACGATCAATCAGATTAAGGTGTTTTCTTTTCTTCTAAACCAGTCAGTTGCAACTGTTCAACCTCCACTTATTTGGTGTAGGCACATTTTTCACCACAAAATCATTTCTGACTCGTCAGGGCACGGACAAAGAACATCTGGGGGGTCACAGGGGTCTTTGGTAATAGGATGTCAGCAATAGATCCTTTGGATTTGTGGCTTGTAGGGTGGAGTTTCTGTGGATTTGGTTTGCTTCCCACAGATGCCATTAAATCTGATCAGATGGGTATCTTGTGTGTTTGGAGGTGAGGTGAATACGTCAGACCCTTTGTCATGATCTTTCAGTCACTCCCAAGTGTTTTTTGTGGGGCCTATGTTATGCTGAAGGCTGAGAGTACCTTAGGTTTGTATCATGTTTTCATGTAGTTTTTCTGACATTGTAGATTTTTGGTACTGTACTTCTCTTGTGACATTCTGTTTTGAAATCATTATTATAATTTTAGTTTTTTTTTTAAACTTTTGTTTTTGCTCACCAAAGATGTTAATCTTTCAGTTTTTAGCGAGTAGCTTCTCCTGTCCTTAAACATTTTTTTCCAGGCAAAACTTATAAATCGTTCCTAACTACCACATGCATTTGTTTACATTTGTTTAATTTTGCCATACAGTATTTGTTTAGTTATACAAAATATAGTCAGCCTAATATACAGTAGATCAGTCATGTGACTTTAGCTTCCATGTGATTTTTGGCAGTTTCAGCCGAGTGATTTGTTTACATTCATCATCATCATCATCATCATCAACTTTATTTGTAAAGCGCTTTAACACAGCCACAGCTGAAACAAAGCGCTGGACACTAGCTCCAAACAAGATTTAAAAGGCATAAAAACAGAACCACCAAACTAATACACAGTGAACTAAAATTTCCCTTTAAAATACAATAAAATGACAAGTTAAACAGATAAAATCAATAAAAATGAAGTAAAATCAAGTCTCAGTTGGGTTGAAGGCCAATGAGTATAAATGCGTTTTTAAACGGGTTTTAAAAATGGACAGTGAGGGAGCCTGTCGAATGTGTAAAGGCAGAGCATTCCATAACTCGGGGCCACCAACAGAGAAGGCCCTGTCTCCTCGAAGCTTCCTCTTACTCCGTGGAATGACCAGGAGCAGCTGGTCAGCAGACCTGAGTGACCGGGATGGAGTGTAATGGTGTAGAAGCTCTGCCAAATAAGGGGGGGCAAGGTTGTTTAAAACCTTAAAAACAAACAAGAGAATTTTAAAATGAACTCTAAAATACACGGGCAGCCAGTGGAGAGAAGCCAGGACAGGTGTGATGTGCTCTCTTTTGCGTGTTCCAGTTAAAAGACGTGCAGCAGCATTTTGCACCAGCTGCAGACGTGCAAGTGAGGACTGGCTGACTCCAAGATAAAGAGAATTACAGTAATCCAGCCGTGAAGAAATGAAGGCATGAATTACTGTTTCTAACTGTTGCCGTGAGAGAATAGATTTTACCTTTGCTATTTTTCTCAGGTGATAAAAACCAGATTTTACAGTGGCCCTTATTTGACTCTCGAGCTTAAAATCACTGTCCATCTTAAAACCAAGGTTTGTAATTGTACAAGCCCAAAACCAGAAAAGTTGGCACGTTGTGGAAATCGCAAATAAAAACAGAATACAATGACTTGCAAATCTTTTTCAACCTATATTCAATTGAACACACTGCAAAGACCACATACGTAACGTTCGAACTGGTAAACTTTGTTATTTTTTGCAATAATTAGCTCATTTGGAATTTGATGCCTGCAACATGTTTCAAAAAAGCTGGCACAAGTGACAAAGAAGACAGAGAAATTTGAGGAATGCTCATCAAACACTTATTTGGAATATCCCACAGGTGAACATGCAAATTGGGAACAGGTGGGTGCCATGATTGGGTATAAAAGCAGCTTCCTTGACATGCTCAGTCATCCACATAGAAGGATGGGGCGAGGGTCACCACTCTGTGAACAAATGCGTGGGCAAATTGTCGAACAGTTCAAGAACAACTTTTCTCAACGAGCTATTGCAAGGAATTTAGGAATTTCACCATCTACGGTCCGTAATATCATCAAAAGGTTCAGAGAATCTGGAGAAATCACTACACGTAAGGGGCAAGGCCGAAAACCAACATTGAATGCCCGTGACCTTCGATCCCTCAGGCGGTACTGCATCAAAAACCGACATCAGTGTGTAAAAGATATCACCACATGGGCTCAGGAATACTTCAGAAAACCACTGTCAGTAACTACAGTTCGTCGCTACATCTGTAAGTGCAAGTTAAAGCTCTACTATGCAAAGCAAAAGCCATTCATCAACAAGATCCAGAAACGCCGCCGGCTTTGCTGGGCCCGAGCTCATCTGAGATGGACTGATGCAAAGTGGAAAAGTGTTCTGTGGTCTGATGAGTCCACATTTCAAATTGTCTTTGGAAACTGTGGACGTCGTGTCTTACGGACCAAAGAGGAAAAGAACCATCAGGACTGTTATAGGCGCAAAGTTCAAAAGCCAGCATCTGTGATGGTATGGGGGTGCATTAGTGCCCAAGGCATGGGTAACTTACACATCTGTGAAGGCACCATTAATGCTGAAAGGTACATACAGGTTTTGGAGCAACATATGCTGCCATCCAAGCGACGTCTTTTTCATGGACGCCCCAGCTTATTTCAGCAAGACAATGCCAAGCCACATTCTGCACGTGTTACAACAGCGTGGCTTCGTAGCAAAAGAGTGCGGGTCCTCCCCTGGCCTGCCTGCAGTCCAGACCTGTCCCCCATTGAAAATGTGTGGCGCATTATGAAACGTAAAATACGACAACGGAGACCCCGGACTGTTGAACAACTTAAGCTGTACATCAAGCAAGAATGGGGAAGAATTCCACCTGAAAAGCTTCAAAAATTGGTCTCCTCAGTTCCCAAACGTTTACTGAGTGTTGTTAAAAGGAAAGGCGATGTAACACAGTGGTAAATATGTCCCTGTGCCAACTTTTTTGCAATGTGTTGCTGCCATTGAATTCTAAGTTAATGGTTATTTGCAAAACAAAATAAAGTTTCTCCGTTCGAACATTAAATATATTGTCTTTGCATTCTATTCAGTTGAATATGGGTTGAAAAAGATTTGCAAGTCATTGTATTCTGTTTTTATTTGCGATTTGCACAACGTGCCAACTTTTCTGGTTTTGGGCTTGTAGATTTTACATAAATTGTCAGGGGGTCTAAATCAACTAGAGGGCTCGAACAAGCTCCACTAGGTCCAAAAACAAGTACCTCAGTCTTTTTTTCATTAAAATGCAGGAAGTTTAGGGCCATCCAAGCTTTAAGATCCTCGAGACACGATAAAAGAGGTTTAATGGACCAG
>JBBPBX010046571.1:16243-26542 GCA_038048925.1 Garcialebias charrua | reverse complement strand
ACTAGCGACTGCCTCCGTTGAGAGCCAAGGTTGAATGAATGAAACTTATGTGCTTTAGTCTCCCACACAATGAATACCTTGCTATACTCTCCACAACCTACATGACCTGCATGATTGTGGCTGGATCACTACAAAGTTTGAAGACCTTTTTCAGTTTGAATGCAGTAATGACACTAATATAGTCATAATACTCAGTTTATTTCTGTTATTTTCTGCATCTCTGTGTCTCTCCGCCCCTCACTATGCTCTATTTACTCTCACTGGCAGAGATGTCTACCGTATTCAGAATGCAACTACAGATACACATTTGTGTTAAGTTGTCACTTTGTCATATTTATGGCCAACATGCTTCACACAGGGCCATAAAATACTACTGCCACCCCATTGATAAACCACCACAACCTTCTGGCCATCAAAACCATTGACAGGATTTAACTGTCCGATGTAAAGCGCCAAGTCTTTTTAACTGTCAGGATAGTACAGTATAAGCATGAAGTGAAAAGATCTGACATTATGAGTGTGTGAGTCAGTGGTTTGCTTTGGTGACCATTAAAAACATAGAGCAACCACAAGAAAGCACAAGCCAGTGTATCTCTTGAGCCCAGTGACGTGCAGTGAGCTTTGTGACAGGTGAGGCACTGACTGTCTGGAGTCGATGCTCACATATATGAAGCAAAAATAGAAACTTATATTTCAATATAAATTGTTTTGGAATAATTAGAAAATGTTTGGCACTTCATTGTGCAGTGATGTTCTTCAACTCAATGGTTCTTTCACATTTGTCTTATGGAGCTACTGTCCGGTCACAGACTCACCAAACTACATCATTGGAAAGTCTCTACAATCAGGCATTGAAGGTTTTATACCAAAAGACAATCAGATTTCATCACTGTAATATTTTAGATAAGTTCACTATTCTAGAATTTTCCAGTTTTATAAACAAAAAAATAAAATAATTTAATTGATCTTCACATGCTTAAATTGACTTGCAACTAAATTGCAGGGCTGCAGCAGATCAACCAGAACAGCTTTAAATGACGACTGTAAGGTTCCTTTTCATAGAACCACTTTTGCTCAAAGTTCTCTCTGTGTGAGAGGATCCACAGTTTGGAACTCACTCCCTGTCAGTTTAAAGTCTGTAACCAAAGTCAAAGTCAACTTTATTGTCAGAACTGCAATATGTACAGGACATACACAGGATTGAAATTGCGTTCTCTCTCAGTCCCTCGGTGCAACAGTAACCATCTAAACACTAAACACTAAAACATTTAATAAACATAAGCATAAAATAGTAAAAGTGTAACACTGTCCTGAGTTTTTTCATAGTAGTATAAAAGTATGAAAATTTACACCAACACTGAAACACCAAACACCCCTAAAACACCAAACACCCAATGAACATAAGCATAAAATGAAATAATAAAAGTGTAATACTGTCCTGAGTTTTTTCATAGTAGTATAAAAAAGTATAAAAAGTATATCTATAAAATAAACTGAAGGTTCTAGCATTGACATTTGCAAAGAGTGGCACAGCAGCATATGAGTTAATGTACACAGTATATGTATGAGGTAGTTGATGTTTGGGCAGCACGGTGGCACAACTGGTAGAGCTGCTGCCTCTCAGCGAGAAGGTTGCCGGTTCAAATCCCGGTCCGGGGCCTTTCTGGGTGGAGTTTGCATGTTCTCCCCGTGCATGCGTGGGTTTCCTCCGGGTACTCCGGTTTCCTCCCACAGACCAAAAAACATGCTTGTTAGGCTGATTGGTGACTCTAAATTGACCCTAGGTGTGAGTGTGAGAGTGGATGGTTGTTTGGTGTGAGTGAGACAGGTCCCTCTTGTAAATGAGTCCCCGTGACTCAACGAGGCTAGCCTGTATAAATAAAGGTTGAATGAATGAATGATGTTGGTATAGAGGCAAAGTGGCATATGCAGTAAGGCACATAAGGCACATTTGGCATCCTTAGATAAGGCTAGTCAGAGAATACTGTATATGTATCAGCAGTAGTGTAGATATAAAAGTAGTGTAAATGTAAACAGTAGTAATAAATGTAAAACAGTAGTAATAAATGTAAACCGTATTAATAAATGTAAACAGTGAATGTAAACAGTAGTATGACTATAGGCAGTAATGTAATACAAACATTAGTGCAAATATGAGAGTAATAATAATAATAATAATAATGAATTCAATTTATAACGCACTTTTCATTAGTGAAAATCTCAAAGTGCTACACACATTGAATGCTACACACATTCATACACCGGTAGCGGCAGACTACCATGCAAGGTGCTTTCCAGTCCTACCGGGAGCAACTCGGGGTTAAGTGTCTTGCCCAAGGACACAACGACACATGGTGTGGGGAACCGGGATTCGAACCGCCAACCTTCCGATCGGGGGACGACTGCCATTACCACTACGCCACGGCCGCCCCTAGTAGTAGTGCAAACTGAATGAGCACATGACCGAGAGTTTAGTGAATAACCCGTTTGATGACACAGAGTCCAGTGTTAAAATCTTTGTGTTGTGTGGTAATGTGTGAGAAAGTTTTTTGTGTTAAGGCAGTTCAAATGGGAGGGGAGGCAGAGCAGGCAGAGTGTTTAGCATCCTGACTGCCTGATGAACAGAGCTGTCTCTCAGTCTGCTGGTTCGAGCCTGGAGACTCCTCAGTCTCCTCCCTGATGGCAGCAGTCTGAAGCAGCTGTGTAGTGGGTGTGTGGGATCACCTGCCATGCAGTGGGCTTTCCGAGTGAGGCGGTTGCTGTGTAAGTCCTGCAGTGAGGGCAAGGAGGTGCCGACGAACCAGATTCAATATGTAAAAAAAAAATAAAAAAAACTCTGGCTGTGTCAAAAACAGCATTGCAGTCATGCTTAATGTATTTTTTTTAATGTTTCAACCCATTTGTTTTATGTGTATGACTCATCTAGTTTAGAAAAAATGCTTTAGTTTTGAGATATGATCTTCCATTTTGTCTAAACAAATTTAAATGAGTGTACCGTTTGCTTCACTACTGCTATACCTCTGCTGCACATCTGTATAACAGAAGACCGCACAGCAGCACCTGCTTCACTGTGCCCATGGGGCAGCATTGTCCTCTTTCGGTGTGGCAAGGTATATTCTGCTGCACCTCTCATGTTTTTTAGAGTGATTATGACTGTAGTGGGCATGACCGTGTCCACTCTGATACACCTGTGTATTTTTGAACTGTTCCAGAGATGACCTTTACTGACCTCTCAGTAAAGCAAGACATTTACTACAAATTACAGGTAGTCCCCGAATTACGAGCGCTCTGATCTGCGAGGTCCCAGACTTACGAGCTGCACATTTTTGGAAAAAACGAAAAAAATACCGAGTTTTCATGTGTTTTTTCACTTCAGTTAGCAAGTTAAGCATATAAACACACGTTTCCGATCATTTTTATGCACTCAAAAGTAGTTTTTAGATGAAAATAGAGTGTTTTTAGGTGCGCTGGCGAAATTTACGAGCGGACTTCCGGGTTGCGAATTCTTTGGAAAAAACGAAAAAAATACTGAGTTTTCATGTGTTTTTCCACTACAGTTAGCAAGTTAAGCATATAAACACACGTTTCCGATCATTTTTATGCACTCAAAAGTAGTTTTTAGATGAAAATAGAGTGTTTTTAGGTGCGCTGGCGAAATTTACGAGCGGACTTCCGGGTTGCGAATTTTTGGAAAAAACGAAAAAAATACTGAGTTTTCATGTGTTTTTTCACTACAGTTAGCAAGTTAAGCATATAAACACACGTTTCCGATCATTTTTATGCACTCAAAAGTAGTTTATAGATGAAAATAGAGTGTTTTTAGGTGCGCTGGCGAAATTTACGAGCGGACTTCCGGGTTTACGAGAGCAATGGCGGCCGTTCCAAATTACGAGATTTCCGGTTTACGAGCGCCCCCTTGTGACGGATCTCGCTCGTAAATCGGGGAATACCTGTATTCCATTAGTTGTAATCTGAGAACATAGTCACCAAAAGAGACTATTTCTATCTTTGATTTTATTCTAATGTAATCAAAAGAATAACTTTTGTCATTTTCATGATATATGTTATGCTGTGTTATTCTTTTAATATGGAGTATTACTGTGTTACTTGACCATATAATGGTGTCAGAGTGAATTTTATGTGTTATTGTGATTTGCAGATTTGTTCTAGAAGTGTTAAGACGCTAATCCAAGTATTTTTCCTCTTGGAGTCTATGAGTCTGTCTTTTCCTAAACATTTCCTCTGCTGCTGGCTGTAACCTTGGGTCGTGATAACAGCAAGTGAACTCCTCGACTGTTTCTTCTGAACCAATCGGAAAGAGACAAGTCTCAGAGTTCTTTCTTAAAGTTCTAAGCTAAGCTGGAATAGACAGAGTCTGCTGGGTAAAACTTCAAGACATGAGGTTTCCCAAAGAGCTGAATGAACGCCTGTCACACGCTAAGTACACGTCATTCAGTTAAAGACTTATAACATGCCAAGTTATAAGTCATCTCCAAGAACTCCAAGTTCTTAACGAACTCTCTGGAGGAACGCTTTATTTTGAAAACTAACCAGGACATGCCACGGTCTTTGACGAGGAAGGCAGGCGTCACGACACGCAAATCTATAAACACGCCGAGGTACAACTGGACTTCACGGACAGATGACCTGTGAGTCCAAGACTGCTTCTACAACTCTATCCACCGAGACGAACGTCCAAAGGTACAGAGTGCTGATGTTTTTGGATCGTGCTGTGAGGTCGAGCTGGTTCTCGTACGGAGGAGTGTCATTTCTGGTTAAAACTCAAAATAGATGACTCTCTAAACTTCCCTTTCCTCTTAAACCTCTCTTATCTTAATTTCTAAGCTGGAAACTACATTTTAAGTCATAGAACCCTCAGACTAAGTATGATAACTTCCAGTATTTATGTCTGTTATGTTACAATTTAAATGTGCCAACGTGTTAAATTGCAAGAAAGTGAAATCATGTCAATCAAGTGTAATGATGTTAATTTAGTTGATTTATTTTAAATAAATGGTAGTGTCTTTGACATACCAAACTAAGTAAGGATATTAATGAATTCTTGGAGAAAGTAACACTTCCAAAACTAGATATTAGTCAATCATCAAAACTAGACTCACCATTAACATCAGATGAGCTCCATGAAGCAATTAAAAGCATGCCTAATAAGAAATCTCCAGGTCCTGATGGCTATCCAGTGGAATTCTATAAAGAATTCTGGGATATACTGGAACCGATATTCTATAGAGTGCTACTTGAGTCAGAAGGAAATGGCAGGCTACCAACACATATGAATTCAGCCAATATTAGTCTCTTATTAAAATCAGGCAAAGACCCAGTATTACCTACCAGTTATCGTCCAATCTCTCTTATTAATGTTGATGTTAAAATAATTTGTAAAGTCTTATCAAAAAGACTAGAGAAGATAACTCCTGTTATTATACATCCAGACCAAACCGGATTCATAAAAGGAAGACACTCGAACACAAACACTCGCAGATTATATAATGTAATAGAGTATTCGTATTTTAAAAATATTGAAACAGCTATTTTTTCTTTAGATGCTGAAAAAGCTTTCGATAGAGTGAATTGGAATTTCTTATTTGCTACCTTAAATAAATTTGGTTTTGGGAATTACTTCATTAACTGGTTAAAAATATTATATAGTTCACCAACAGCGTGCGTCAGGACAAATAATCAATTATCTTCAAGCTTCTGTTTACAGAGGGGGACCAGGCAAGGTTGCCCACTTTCACCAGCATTATTTGCTATTTTTATTGAACCTTTAGCAGCAGCAATAAGGCAAAGTGCTGATATTAAAGGCATAAAGGGTAGAAACACAGAACATAAAATTAGTCTCTATGCTGACGATGTTTTGCTTTTTCTTGAGAACTCAGGAAACTCAATATCCAATGTTATCAAGTTAATAAACTCATTTTCAAAAGTTTCTGATTATTCTATAAACTGGACAAAATCTACAGTTCTTCCAATAAATTGCGTGTTTAATAATTCTCTTAATGAAAGACTACAATCAGGTAACATTAAATATTTAGGTGTTAATATCTCTCCTAAATTGGAGGATTTAATAAAATTAAATCATATCCCACTATTAAAGAAAATTGAAGACGATCTTACTAGATGGAGATCTCTACCCATATCACTTATGGGAAGAGTTGCCTCAGTAAAAATGATGGTGCTGCCGAGAATAAATTATTTATTCTCAATGATTCCAAATAAACCTTCAACTGAATGGTTTAAGTCCCTGGACTCTTCTATATCTAAATTCCTTTGGAAAAATAAAACTCCACGTATTAGTTTAAAAACATTACAGAAAACTAAAGATACCGGAGGATTAGAACTTCCAAACTTTTATTACTACTATTTAGCCAACAGGTTACAATATATATCAAAGTGGTTAAAACCGAATGCACTAGATGAAACTTGGATAGATATAGAACAAACTTTATGTAATAATATTAGGATTTCAGATCTACCATTTATCAGTACAGATTTAAAAAGACATGTCTGCTTTAAGAGCATCAATATTAGCTCATCTCTGACAGCATGGTGGGAGTATCTGAAAATGACAAAGTCTTCACTACTCCCATGTAGACATACACCTCTCTGGAACAATCCTGACATTCAACAAGAAAATAATATGTTAAATTTCCCAGGTTGGAGAATGAAAGGTATTGAATGTCTGGAACACATATTTGAGGGTATAGACTTTATTCCATTTAATAAATTAATAATACAATATGACATTGATAATAAATATTTCCTACAATACCAACAAATTAAGTCAATTGTAAAAAAGAAATTTAAGCTTAATAAAACATTGTTGGAAACACCAACATGTGTGTTAGAGTTTATTAATTTTCAACCACCCAAATTATTATCTAAAATATACAAAAAATTGTCTAGAATCAATGACTCGATAGCACTACCTGTTGAAAAATGGGAGTCAGATTTATCAATTAACTTTGAACAAAAAATTTGGTCTCAAGTATGTTCAAATACTTTTAAATTGACTAGAATCTCCAATTTACAATTAATACAATATAAGGTTCTCTATAGAGTACATTATACAGGTCAGCGAATGTTTAAGATGGGCTTTACACCATCTAACAAGTGCTCACAGTGCATAAGTAATACACCTGATGATTATATTCACGCGCTCTGGTTCTGTCCACCCGTTCAGAGGTTCTGGGTACAGGTATGTGAAGACTTGTCTAAATGTTTGAAATTTAATATCCCACTCTCTCCATCTGTTTGCTTATTGGGTATCTTTGAAGATGTTATACTAGAAAAAAATACATCCTATATGCTTTTCACTGCCTTATGCATCGCAAAGAAAACCATACTCGTAAATTGGAAAAATAAAAATAATCTTAGCATTAATCAGTATAAAAATCTTCTGTTAGATCATATTAGTCTTGAAACAGCATCTGCCGACACATTGGATCAATCTATTTGGCATTCTTTGATCGGCTCCGTTACGTAGTGAGGGTGGGGGGTCTGGGATGTGGCCTTGTGGGGCATTGGGGCTGGAGGGGGGGAGGTTGGGGTTTGGGGCACCGGGGGGTTGGGGCTGCTTGGGCGGGGAGGACCTTGTCTTCGACCTGGGGAGGACCGGGGGGGTTCTGGGGGATATCTGCTAGGGGCGGCATGCGGGCTCTCGGGTGGTCGGTGGCGGCGGTCATGGGTCGCCGGTCGGTGACCCGGCTGTGCTGGGGTGGTTTCGGGGCGGGTGCCGGGAGCTTGGGACTCTGGGGGCGTGTCGTCCCCGGGCTTGGGCCTGGTGGGGGTCGGGGGTCTTGAGCTCTGGCGGGCGGGTCGCCGGGCTATGGGCTGGCTGGCGCTCTGGTGCCCGGCTCTGGCCGGGGGCCCTCGGCTCGCTGGTGGGTTGGGGTTCATATGCTGGGGGGTGGGTGTCTGGGGGCGTGACTGGTGGCCAATGGGAGGGGGCGGGCAAACCCAGCCTGGGTGTCTAATGTGTTATGTGTTCTGAAAGTGGTTAATATGAAGGGTGGGTGTAGTATTTCTTCTGGGGTGGGGATTAGGTGGATGTCCTTGATGATAGCCTTGGACTATGCTTGGCCGGTGTGCGGGCCCTGGTTGGGGCCTGTTCTTGGTGCTTCCTGGCTCTGTCGGCGGTTGGGCGGGCGCTCTTGGCCGTGTCGTCCATGTTGGACTTTGTGTCTTCTTGGACGGCGGGCTAACTGCGGTTCGCAGGGGTCGTGGCGGCCCTGGTGGGTGTGGGCTGTTGGTTCTGCTGTTGGCGGCCCTCGGGGCCGTGTCCCTCTCTGGTCTTGGCTCAATGGCCTGGCGGTCGGAGAGGTGTTTCTTTCACCTCGCTCCTTGGGTGGACCTTGGCGAACTGGGGGGGGGGGGTACGCAGGGTCAGCGGGGGAGCTGACTCGCTGTGGGAGCACTATTCCTGCAGACATTTTCTCCCCATCCCTCACCGCACACCTCCGCCCTCTTCATCTTAAATTAATACATGTAGGGAATTTGAGTCTCGGGTGTGCTGCAATGGTTTTACATCTCTGTTGTTCAGAGCACCTGGGACTCAATTTTATATACACTTTAGACATTCATTCATAAAACATATTCATAAAAGTCACATATAGGGAATGGAGTGAGCACATGGCGATGGGTGGCGGGATGACATCAATCTCGCCCCCATGCCTGTGCTCACTCAACATTATGCATTTAGACATTAAGGGCCTGGGTTAGAGTTGGAGTGGAGGGGAAACTGGTACAATGCTAGCCTTTGCTCCTTCTCTTTCCCTTTTAAGTACACTATACAACAACACTCACCAACAGTACATTTGGGGACGGGGGTGTGTGTGTCGGGGTCTTGATTTGTTAATTTCAATTTTATTTATTTATGTATTCATTTATATATATATATATATATATATGTATATATATTTATTTATTTTTCTCTTACCCCCCTGGTTGCCTGGCGGACATTCTGGGGGTGGGCCGTCAGGGGTTGTGCTGGGGTGTGGGGGGGGTTCGGGGCCTGTGGGTTCGCCGTGGGCGGGGCTGGCGGTGCGCTGCCCCTGGGGCTGCTTGGGCTCGGGTGTCCTGTCCTGTCGGCAGGGCGAGGGGTGAGCCGGATCTTGGATGTCTACTGCTCTCCACCCCAGAATGAATGGGCCTACCTCCTGGGTTTGGATGTGGGCTGCCCCATGTAGGGAGCAGGTACATGTCTTGGACCTAGGGGGTATAGAGTGTGCATCGGGATTATGAATGGAACGTGTTGTTATTGTTTGTCTTTCTGTGAGTGAGGGTGAGGATGAGGGTGGGTCTGAATGAGTGTGTCTGTGTATGAATGTTTAAGTGTCAGGCTGGGACTTGGACTGCCCCCTCTCTGATACATCTGAGGCTACTTAGTGTCGCGCTCCTGGCGCGTGGCCTCCTGGTGGGTGTTCCTCTGCCTGCGGGCGTGCTTGGGGCCCTCAATATCTGGGGCTGGGCGCTTGGGTGTTTGTCGGCTCGGCCTGGTGGCTGCCTGGTGGGGCTCGTGTCCTCTGGTCCTGTCGGGTCTGGGCCTGAGGGATGGGCGTCCCCGGTGCCCAGGCCTCGGTGACCGGCCCTGGGGCTACGTCGGTGCAGGGGGCTCCGTAAGGGGCCTGTGTATTTGTCGCAGTTGACCCCGGGGGGTCATTGTGTGTGGTCGCTGGTGGGGTTCGCCCGGTTCTTCCCCTTGGTCGGATCTGGGGAGTGGACAAGTGGCTCGTCCTGTTCGGGTGGTCCTTGGGACTCTGGGCTCGGGGTCCTTCCTGGGGTCTTGGGCTTTGATCGCCCTCCTTCGTCTGCCTCGGGCTTTGGGGGGACGGATCTCTGATGCTTCACAGTCGCTACTAAATGTTCTATTGGAGGAACCTTATTCACTTATGCATGCTCACAACCACACACAAATGGATGCAGGGATGTATATGTAGATATATGCAGATATGTAGATGGGTATATGAATGAATATAAATGTATATGTATGTATACTGTATATATATTTGTAGGTATGGGTATGTGTATTTATAGAAATCTACTGCAAGGTCATGAATATTATCAGTCTTTATGCATGTATGTTTCGTTGCTGTGTTCTGTCATGTGCTTTGCAGGATTGTGGACGGAGGTTCGGTGTGTTTGCCTTGTGCTCTTTTTGTGGATAATTGTTGTTTTGTTGTCTTACTCTCTCTTTTCTTTCTTTCTCTCTTAAAAAAGAAATAAATAAATAAAATAAAAAAAAAATAAAAAAAATATATATACAGGTAGTCCCCGATTTAC
>JBBPBX010046571.1:0-13826 GCA_038048925.1 Garcialebias charrua | reverse complement strand
CAGATTCCGGTAGACTTTTCTTAGGAGTCATTAAAGCTCAAATGCAACTGGAAATTTGCTTAATTTGCACTATAGACTTTGCCAAACGCTGTACACTCAACATTGCAAATCACAATGCAAGCACATAAGAAACACTTTTATCATTGGAAAGTAACAAATGTAAAATCAAAAACAGACTGCCTCTAACTACAGATTGTCTGTCTGTCTATTCAAAACGACGTCACACATATCTGTGAGTCATGGCACATGCAAGTTCTCCCATCACCCCAAGCAAGGCTTGATTGAAGGCAGCATTCTGTGTAATTTCCTCCCTTCGTAAGGCTGCTTCCTGGTCCCTTACTGCTGCTTCCTGGCCCCTTGCCTCGCATGCTTCATCTAAAAGAAGAAGAATTTGTTGATCCTTTTGTGCCCGGTTCAGTTCGTCTTCTGCTTGCATCGCCGTAATAAAACACTGATCTTTACTTCATACCCTTTTTCTCTTGCCTAGAAAGAAGAAAGAAAAAATGACAGGTGGTTAGCCAAAATCCAGTCTAGATACTATTTTTGAAGAAATGCCTAAAACTAAGAAAGGTGCTGCAACTGAAGAAATATCTTTGTTGTTTGCAAGATCTATTTTATGATTCTGTACATAATTATTCAACCTTTATTTATACAGGCTAATCCCACTGAGCCTTGGGGCCTCATTCACAAGAGAGACCTGATTTTAACAAAGAGTGATGACAACAGTAGATAAAGACAACAGTGGACAATCATAAAAAGCATGCAAATTGAGGAGAAGAAATGAAAGAAAATTAAAAAACAAAATTAAAAACAGCAAGGTTGTAAAGCGATGTAGAAAACTAAAAACAGGAACATGTCTGCATTGGTTTTTGCCAGGAACTTAACAGATGTTAAAATCACTAAGATAGGTCAAGCTCAAGAGTTTCATATCTTTTCGCAAGATATTCCAGAAAACAGGAGCAGAGTAGGAGATGGCCCTTTTGCTTAGTGGAGTCCAGACTGAGGGAACACTGCCTGTAATAATGTCCCGAGAGTTAACGCTGTAGCTGCACTCACGCAGTGACATGTAGGGAAAAAAAGACATGTAGTAGGAGATGTATGAAGGCAACAGACCAAGAGGTGATTTAAAGATGAAAATGTACCAGTGAGAGAGTCTGTGTTAAGTAAATGATGTCCAGTTTTTTCTTTTTCTTCTTCTTTCGGCTTTTTCCCTGCGTTAGGGGTCACCACAACGATCTAGTCGCATGAAGATTTGGCAGTTGTTTTTACGCCGGATGCCCTTCCTGACACTACCACAGACCACCGAGCAACCACAGCCCTCTGTGTGGAACAGAGAGCTGATATCTAGGGTTCCCGGGGGAGCAGATGTGGGTTAAGGGCCTTGCTCAAGGGCCCAGAGTGGGGCAGATGAGGGTGGAGATAGGTGTGACCACTTCACTTATCCCACCCACATCTTTGATGTTGTCGGTACCGGGGCTTGAACCGGCGACCTTCCGATCACAAGCGCACCTTCTTAACCTTTGTGCCACCACTCCCACTGGAGTGGATGTCCAGTTAACCAGTGAAAAAAGTTTGCAGGGGTGTGTACGGTAATTACAGCAAGTTATGAATCTTAGCGCACCATGATAGGCAGCGTCCAGCATCTACAGGGTGCTTGTAGGAGCGTTCATGTAGATAATGTCACCGTAATCAATGTAGTTTCCTACAGGTACAAGAAGTCACAGATACAAGGCATTTCCTAGCATTCAGAGTTGGACAGGATCTGTTTCTGAAAAAGAAACCCAATTTAACTTTCAGTTTCCTTACCATATGGAGTTTAAAAGAGAGATGCGCATCAACCGAGATACCCAAATATTTGTAAGAATTGACAAACTCAATAGGGACACCATTTGAGGATAAAATAGAAGAAAGAACTGCTGGGACAGACTTCCTTTGTAAAATGGTAAATGGTCTGTATTTATTTAGCACCTTTCTATCTTATTTCAAGATACTCAAAGCACTTTACACTACAATCTGTGCCCTCATTTTTTCATAAACCACTCTAATGGATCTCTACAAAGCTAATTGAACAAATCATTCTAAAGAGACTAATCAGAGCTTTATCACATCCATACACTGATGGGACACACATCAGAGGCTATGAGGGGTTCAGTGTCTTGCCAAGGGACACTACAGCATGTGACTGCTGGTGGATTAAGATCCCCAACTCTTGCATTGGAGGACGACTGCTCTAACCACTCAGCCACAGCCACCCCAATATTATATTGAAAACAATATTCCTTTAGCTTTGCCTGGATTTAGGACAAGTTTGAGACAGAATAAATCTGACTGGATGATGTCAGAAGTGGATTGCAAAAGCTGGAAAACCATAACAACTGTTTTTGTTCGACAATAAACAACTGTATCATCAGCATAGAAATGTAAGGATGCATCAGGGATGGTCTTACATACATTACCTATGTAGATTGTGAAGAGAGTCAACGCAAGATCTGTCTCCAACAAAACTTTCATCCTCAAGGATTACTTTCAAGAACACGATTTGGACTTTTTCTGCATCACAGAGACGTGGATGTCGCCGGGTGAGTCCAGCGCATTGATGGAATTATTACCACCAAACTGTTTATATTTTAACAACCCGCGGCCATCAGGTCGTGGTGGTAGTGGATTATTAACAATATTCAAATCAGCTTTTGACTGTAAACAACTGCCCATCCCGGTTTCCTGCTCCAGTTTTCCTGGCTGAAATCACACCAAAATATGCTCGGGTGGTCATTTTTGGTGATTTCAATTTGTGATTTCAGCCAAGAAATCAGAAAATTCATTGATGAAATCCTTAGATCGAGGTGGGCGGTAGACGAGTGCGCATAAAGTTGCAGGGGAATGGCAGAGTTCAAAGACAGTCAGCTCAAAACTGGAGCTGGAAACCGGGATGGGCAGTTGTTTACAGTCAAAAGTTGATTTGAATATTGTCAATAATTATGGCTTTAACAGAGTACTTGAGTAATCGACACATCGATTCCGAGGACATCTATCGAGTTTTTTTATTTCACATCATCACGTTGCAGTTACAGAACAGAAAATGAATCAACTTCCTGTTTGGAACACGTTGCGAACCGGTGTTACACCAAATTCTATGACCATTGTATATTGTGACCATAGGGGGCGGTGTTGCATGCATTGTTGCAGGTCACAGAATATAGTGTAACACCGGGTCCAATTGACCGAACCAGAACCAGCTTCCACTGACCTTGTTTCACAAACAAATAGCAAAAAATGTGAATCTCTAAAACTATTAAAAAAATCTATGAACATAATTATCTCTAAAACTAAACCTAATGAGCAAGACCGCTGGCAGTGCGGTGTGGTCGACTGCCCCACTGTTTTTACTTTCGTTTTTGACGTGCCACACATTTCTATCACTTTTGCTGCTTAATAATAATAACGAATAGTTCCCTTTTCAGTCAGTCCACTCAGTGCAACATAATGACTATGGGAATTGCGCCCCACACAATTTACCTGAAGTAATACATTCACGCCTTTACGACAGGTGGGCATCAGCGTCACCACAGAAGCCCCGCCCTCTTGGTATAAAGACGACTGCGCCCATCCTTCTGTCTCTTTTAAGCCCTTCACCTCACTTTTACCTGAACTTCGCGGGACCTCTCTGTGCTACTGTGCTCTATCTGAGGTGAGCTCGCTCCCTACTCCGAGAGCACAGAGAAAATTCCTGCATGTTACTGGGCTAGCGAAAGCTAGTCCAGCATCTTTTATTTAACCTTGAGGTTTTTTTCTTCTCTCTTCGCAGACTTTGCTTGACGGCGCTAACTACGTCACACCGCTACCCTGCTAACGAGTAGCGGGCTAGCCAGCGAAAGCGACACAACGAAGGAGACGTCTTCGGACAACGTTAGGACGGCTAACCAGCTCTTCTTTCTCAGCCATGGCGCCCGAGAAAGGGAAAAGAAAAGCGAAAAACGCTAAAAGGACCAGCAGGCCAGCGAGCCCCAGCTCCCGAGCCTGCCTCAGCGGCTGTGGCTACACCTTCTCGGCGACGGACACCCACGAGGCCTGTCCAGTCTGCCTGGGGATGCTGTACACTAAAACAGCACTGTAATCCCCTGACTCCTGCCCGTACTACAGCCAGATGACAGAAGCTGTGAGGAGGCGTTGCGTGGACATCGTGGCCAAGGCCATGGGCGGTGCCGCGCCAACACGGGACCCGGACCTCACAGAACCACTCACTCCCACTCCGGAGCTCGAGAACATTGATCTGGAGGACAGTGGACAGGTCGAATGGGGGGACAGTATGGACATGGCGGCACCCGTCGGGGACTCGACGGCTGAGTTCGACACACGAGGCCTGATGAATGCGGACGAACTCTCGCTCACAGCCTCAGGTGAGATTTCGGACGAAGAGGCCGACAACGAGGATGAAGGGGAAGACGAAGAATTCCCCTAGAACCCGACGGCAACTCTGTTGGAGACAGACGCATCCATCCCCGCTCTCTTCGAACTGTATCGTAGGGCGGCGGATACGCTACAAATTGCTTGGCCAGAACCCCCACCTTGCCAACAGGTTACGAAGTTGGCGGGCACCTACTTCTACACGAAGCAGCAGTCGGCCATGAGACACAGGATGCCGATTTTCCCTGATTTTCTCACTGGACTGACCCGAACCTGGGCCAAACCCAGAGCTCCCATGCTTCTGCCGCTTTCTCAGTTCCTCGACGTCGCCGGAATGGAGGCCGCAGGAATCGTCAACGTGCTACAAATGGAGGACACGCTGGCGGCTCATTTGGGTCCCAGGACGTCGGGCGCAAAACATACTCTGCCCAACAAAGCCTGCCGCGCTTCGGCTGCATAGCTCGACAAGTGCTACAGAGCTCAGGGCCTCGTGGCCTACGCGTTAAACGCCTCAGCCTTAATGCAGGCGTACCTGGCAGAGAAGCTCCAGGAACTCCAGGTAACCACAAACAAAAAGGCGACGATTAACATCCTGGAGGAAGCCCGCAGGGTAACTGACTTTGTGCTCTGCATGTTAGGGACCGCCGCCATAGCTCAGGGGAGATGCAGGCTGAAGTGGGCATCGCACAGCACCACCTGTGGCTCACCCTGACAGACCTGCCTGAAGGTCAATGGTACCCCTTCCTTCACCACCCGATTGAGTCGACGGGACTCTTCGGGGGAGCCCTGGAGCGTATCCAGTGCAAGCTGGAGCAACGAAGGAAGCAGGCTGAGGCGCTACGAGAGGGGATGCCGAGGAACCCCTCCCCCCCCTAGAGACACCAGCAGGAGCAGACCCGCGCAACCTTGACACTGCTCGGCCACACGCTGTCCTACCCCGCAAAAGAGACCAGCTTATGACGGGAAGCAGCGACAGACACCCTCAGCGGGCCTATCTCAAGCCGGTCAGTCCTGGAGCAGGAACAGATTTGTTCCTCGTCAGGCGGTCCCTCCGAGGACCTCCTCAACGAACCGAGATGGGAGACAGAAGTGGGCCTGACGAACCAGGCCTGCTCCACAATTTTACAGGTTCATCCGCCCACGGGGTACAGGAACTAGTACACTCAAATCCAGACTTTATTTGTAAAAAACTACAAAAAGCTGGTGACAGGATTGTGTGCTCAAAACAAAAATGTTTATGACATGTGTGCATTAAAAACAAGTTTTTGTACGTCTAAACACAAAAATAAAGTATCAGATGCACGAACTGCCCTGATTCTTGACAAAAAAAAAAAAAAAAAGAAGACAGGGACAACAACCCCCTTTTTATATGAAAACAGTCACGGTAAAGGGAGAGGGCAAACACCCCTCCTCCCTCATGCAGCACAGGGTGTCAGATCAGATAATGAACCGCAGCAGGATGTCTGTTGTCTGTCTGGAGCAGACAGACTTCACGGCGTCCACGTGAGGGTAGGTCAGTTCACTCAAGACAGAGCGGGGGAGCCAGACACTCTCCCGCCTGCACCCACGAGGTGCAGGCAGCCTACAATAAACATGCCCCTGAGGCTTGCAGTGCATGCGCAGGCCTGGGGGACGTGTCGACCAAACACGTGGGTCATGTCAATAGTACGTCACGGGCGTCGCCTGCAGTTCCGCAGACGGCCGCCTCCATTCACAGGGGTGCTAAAATCAGATATAAACCCTGGACGTGCACACGTCTTAAGGGAGGAAATAACAGCAATGCTGCAGAAAGGTGTGATCCGTGTTGTTCCAAAACGAGAAATAAAAACCGGCCACTACAGCAGGTACTTCCTCGTGCCCAAAAGAGATCGATCATTAAGACCCATTCTGGATCTCAGAGCTTTCAACAAAAGAATAACAACTTACAGGTTCAAAATGCTCACGCTGAGACAAGTTCTACAGTCTGTGAGACAAGGAGACCACACGTGCACTGTGGATCTCCAAGAGGCATATTTCCACGTGGGGATTTGGAAGAAACACAGAAAATATCTACGCTTTGCATTCGAAGGGAAGGCCTAAGAATACAAAGCTTTTCCTTTCGGATTAAAAACCGCTCCGCGTTGTTTTACAAAGTGCCTGGACGCGGCGCTGACCCCACTCAGGGGCCAGGGGGTTCGAATTCTAAATTATTTAGATGACCTTCTGATTCTCGCAGGCAGCAAAACGCAAGCCCAGTTGCACACACACATGGTGATGACGCACCTTGAAGCTCTGGGATTTGTTTTAAATCTACAGAAAAGCAACCTGACTCCATCACAGATTACCGTGTTTCTGGTCGTACGGATCAACACCATCTCGTACAGAGCATTGCTCTCAGAGGAGATGGTGGCTTCAATACGCCTCTGTCTGACACACTTTAAGCTGGGTCAGAGAGTGTCTGTCAGGATCTGCCAACGCTTCTTGGGCTTGCTGGCAGCCGCCATCCCATGCGTGCCGCAGGCTATGTTGAAAATGCGGGCTCTACAAATATGGCTAAACAAACAAACACCCCCTGCCTCTGCCAGGCAGAAAGGAAAGATTCTGGTCAGCCAGGAATGTCTGACGGCTCTGGAGCCCTGGAGGGACCCCTCAGTGTCCCGCTGGGACGAGTCCTGTCTCGTGTAGTTGTCACGACAGACGCCTCGTTAGGGGGATGGGGAGCTGTTTGCAGGAACCAGAATGTCCAAGGGCTCTGGAGAAAACAGGATGCACGGCTCCACATCAACCTACTGAAGTTAAAAGCTGTTTATCTGTCAATAAAGCTCTTTTACAAAAAGGGGCTGATTACAAAACAGCATGTCCTCATAAAATCAGACAGCAGGACAATGGTGTCCTACATCAACAGGGAGGGGGGACGAGGTCCCGGGCCCTCCTCGGTCTGACACACAGGCTGCTCACGTGGTATGCTCCCAGGATTTTGTCACAGAAGGCGACACACATTCTGGGAGAACTAAACTACGGGGCAGACACCCTCTCCAGAGGACCGGTGCGGTCCTCAGAATGGAGACTGAACCCACGGATAGTGGACCAGGTCTGGTCACGATTCGGCCGGGCGTCCGTCTATCTGTTCGCGTGCAAAACCAGCTCGCACTGCACCCTGTTCTTTTCACTGAAAGAGACAGACGCAATGATGGGGATGGATGTGCTGGCCCATGACTGCCCAGCAGGGGTGCTGTATTACGCGTTTCCACCTGTCCCTTTAATTCAGGTGATGCGGGAACGTGTACGGAAGGGAGCTCTCTCCCTAATATTAATAGTCCCCAGGTGGCCTCAGAAACAGTGGTTCCCAGAAATAATTCCATTGCTATCGGGGACATTGTAGCAGCTGCCCCCCCCCACAGGGACCTGCTGACTCAAGCACACGGGCAGCTTCTCCACCCACGTCCAGAACTGTGGCAACTCACAGCTTGGTTGCTGAAAGGAACAGGCTGAGGGCCTCCCCAGTAATGTTATTAACACAATACAGGGGGCGAGAGCTGGGTCAACTCAGACTCTCTACGCTTGTAAATGGCGTATTTTTGAGGCCTGGTGTCTGGAGAGGAATATTGTTTCATATTCCTGTAACCTAGTCCAGCTTCTCACATTTTTACAGGACCTGCTGGAAAAAGGTAGCTCCTTTTCCACCATTAAGGTGTTTTTGTCAGCCATTTCGGCATGCCACGAAGGCTAGAGAGGAAAGACTCCCGGTGCCCACCCTCTCACGATACGTTTCATGAAGGGCGTATTGAGAAAAAGGCCTCCCAGCAGGACTCTGGCCCCAGTGTGGGACCTTCAGCTAGTCCTGGATGTCTAGTGTGGGCCTCCATTTGAGCCTCTCAGCGACATTGAAATAGACTTGTTGTCTTATAAGACTGCGTTGCTCCTGGCTCTCTGCTCAGCTAAACGTGTGGGTGACCTCCATGCTCTGTCTATACACCCAATGTGTACAAGATTTGCCCCTTACGGGCGGCCGTGGTGTAGTGGTAATGGCAGTCGTCTCCCGATCGGAAAGTTGGCGGTTCGACTCCCGGGACCCGCACCATGTGTCGTTGTGTCCTTGGGCAAGACACTTAACCCTGAGTTGCTCCCGGTAGGACTGGAAAGCACCTTGCATGGTAGTCTGCCGCCACCGGTTTATGAATGTGTGTAGCATTCAATATATGTGTAGCACTTTGAGATTTTCAGTAATGAAAAGTGCGTTATAAATTGAATTAATTATTATTATTATTATTATTATGGTTCAGAGGTCACTCTGCGTCCTAACCCTGCATACGTGCCAAAAGTGCCAACTCTAAATCCCAGGAGTCTGGATTTTGAGCTCTCTGAGTTTCCTCCACACCCTGTCCTCACTGAGGAGCGGAGGAGGTTGAGATCACTCTGCCCTGTCAGGGCCTTGAGTGTGTACATCCACAGAACTGTCAGTTGTAGGAAAACAAACCAACTGTTTGTATGTTTTGCCAACTCTGCTGCTGGCAGGGTCCTTTCAAAGCAGCGCCTCTCACACTGGGTGACTGAGGCCATTAAAAGGGCGTACAGCAGCAAAGGTCAACAGGTGCCCTGTGGGGTACACGCCCATTCCACTCGGGGCCTAGCTGCCTCATGGTCTCTTTTTAAGGGTGTGCCAGTGGCTGACATTTGTGCTGCAGCTAACTGGAGCTCCACAAACACGTTTGCAAAGCATTATTCTTTGGATGTTACTGCCTGTGACGTCACTCAGGCTGTACTCTCTAGCACACAGTAGAGATCAGCTAAAACATCTAAAGTATGAAGGCAGAAGTTCTCACAAGCATGCATTTTTACTGAGCATCTCAAGGGCGTGAATGGATTGCATTCCCATAGTCAATATGTTGCACTGAGTGGACTGACTGAAAAGGGAACTGAAAGTTATGCACCATAACTCATGTTCCCTGAAGGAAGGGAACGAGGTGCAACATATGTTTGCCCTTTCAATGCCCAAAAGCTTGGTGAAGTGCTCTTGGAGACAGAAGGATGGGCTCAGTCGTCTTTATACCAAGAGGGCGGGGCCTCTGTGGTGACGCTGACGCCCACCTGCCATAAAGGCGTGAATGTATTACTTCAGGTAAACCGCGCGGGGGCACAATTCCCATAGTCCAGGGGTGTCAAAGTCAAATACACCAAGGGCCAAAAAAACAGATTTGCTACAAGCCAAGGGCCGGACTGGTTCAATGTTTATTATAACATATTGAAATGATTTCACATAGCCTGTTGAACCAAGACCTAACAGACTATCTATTGTTTAAGGATTAAATTAATAAAACAATATTTTCTTATGGATCTGTCAGTAATTTCAAGTGAAAACATTTTTCAACAGGCAAACAGCAAAAAATTAAATTGTTTAAAAAATATATGTTTCTTAATATCAAGATAAATGCATATATAAAAGTGCATGCATTATAAACTGAAAATGCATTATTGTGCAGCTCTATGATCCTACTGATCACCACTTTCAAATGGGAAAATAAGAAAATAAATCAAATCAGTTCTATTCTTTCTCATGGCTCTGTTCCCGAGTCCATTCAACTGAAAAGTAAATATAAATAAATAAAATACAATAAAATAAAATACAAAAATCTATGGCACACAGCCAAAACAATACTTCCTTCAAAGAAAAATCACATCTTGTAGAAACAAATGTAAAAATTTAACTGAAATAAAACTGAAAATTTGTTACACCTCTGTGATACTCACTTATCTGAGGCTGAGCCTGATACTTGGAAGTGTCTCATCTTCTGTACAAGTTCATCAATGTTCAGGGTTAGGCTCTGAGCTGAGGAAATCCTCAGGATTGATTCCATGAACATGTAGTCTGCCTCCCACCTGGCTTGAAACCCCTGTTCTCTGTGTCCACCTTACGTTTAGCCATTTTTGAGGAGGGGTGTAGCTGAAAGTTGATCTCTGCTCTGACTGCTGATGAATAATGAAGCCACTTGTGCAAGCTGCAGTGACTTCACGAGCTACCTGCCTAAATAAAGGTTGAATGATTAGGCATAGCGCAAGTAATATTTAAACTTTTCTTCTAACTGATGAACAATGTACGGAAGCGTATTGCTGACACCAATGCGCTGTTCCCGCACTGGCTTTGTTTCTGTTTACACTAAACTTTTCTTTACATGAGGTGAGGAACAGATGACCAGGACTCTGCCCATACTCTGATTATCTGAGACTTTTTTAGTTGCAGCTTTTTTTTTAACTATTAACATTTTTGAAATGAAACATTTTTCCTTTTCTCGTTTACCTGTTGACTATTTTGAGCTGAATCTTGGGTTAGTCCTGGATTGATTGATAATTAATTTGAGATTGGGATTAATTTAACTTTACGTCTGTATATGTGTGCGTGATTACCGGTACACATTTATGTGTATACTTTTTTTTGGCCTTGCATACTTTAAACTAGTTTGTGAGGTGCTTATAAAAACAAATTTTATTTTCTTTTTTTTTTAGGCATTAGGTATTTAGGCACATAAATAATTGAAGTAGGCCTATTCAGGTATAAAAATGGGTGAAATATATAATGTTTTTAATATATTATTTTGAACTATTAACATTTTTCCTCTTCTTGTTTACCTGTTGACTATCTTGAATTGAATCTTGAATTGGTCTTGGACTGATTGAAGATTTAATTTAGGATTAGGATTAATTTAACCTTGTTTATATGTGTATGCGTGATCACACATCTATGTGTACATTTTTGGCCTTGCATGAGGTGCTTATACATTTTTTTTCCTCTGATGATACTGGAGCACTAGTTTAAAAGTTAGACAGGAGACTTATTTTTAATTTCTATGGAGCTTGCTGCTTCTGTCTGTTGCAGCTGTCCAGGGTGGGAAAGGGAGGGGGTGGGGGGTCCATCACTGCCATTAATTTATATTTTCTTTCACTTTGCCAAGAACTGCACAGCCATCAACACATTAGACTGTATTACCTACCTTTCTTATACAAATTATTAGTAATATGAGTGGTCAGTTGGTGTTGTCAAGCTGGAACGTCAAAGGTTTGAACCACCCCGTCAAGAGAAGGAAGGTGCTCTCTCATTTAAAACAGTTAAATACAGGCATTGCTTTCCTGCAGGAGACTCACATTAGAAGTGACGATAGCAAACGATTACTGCAAACATGGCACGGGCAGAGTTTCCATTCCTCATTTCGAGCAAAGGCTCGGGGCGTCTCGATCCTCATCAGTCAAGACATTTCATTTGAACCTTTTCAAGTTAACTCAGATAAATATGGTCGTTTTGTGATTGTTTCCGGTAAATTGTACAACACACCAGTAGTGCTAGTTAACGTTTATGCCCCAAATACGGATGATGTTGGTTTCTTTGAGAAATTATTCTCACTGCTCCCGGACCTAAACACATACTCATTGATACTCAGTGGTGACTTGAATTGCTGGTTGGACCCAGTTTTGGACAGATCCTCTACAAACCCTGCCACAGCCAGCAGGTCGTCCCACACTATTCGTGCCTTTCTATCTAAGTATGGCCTGTGCGATGTATGGCGTTTTTTACACCCAGCTGAGAGAGAATATTCTTTTTTTTCTCATGTTCATCATTCATACTCGAGGATCGATTACTTTTTCATGGACAACAAACTTCTTCCCTCTGTCCGTGGCTGTGACTACCACAGTATTGTCATCTCAGACCATGCACCTGTCACTCTGTCTTTGTCCCTCCCTGACATTCCTATAAGGAGTAGACAGTGGAGATTCAATTCAACGTTACTGTTAAACAATGATTTTGTTACATTTATAGAAAAAGAAATAACCTTCTTTCTATCCATAAACAGAACTCCTGGGATCCCACTGTCAACAGTTTGGGATACCCTTAAGGCCTATCTTAGGGGACAAATCATTTCATATACCGCCCGGCTGAGGCAAAAATCTCAAAAAGAAAGAACTGATTTAGCCCAGCAGATAAAAGAAATTGATCAACAATATGCTCAAAACAAATGCCCTAATCTGTACCAAAAAAAAGTAGAACTCAAAACTAAGTTTGATTTATTGTCTACATACTCAATAGAACAATCACTTTTGAAAAGTAAATCATCATTTTACATACATGGAGAAAAGTCAGGAAAACTACTGGCAAATCAGTTGAAGGGTGCCATGGCTAAACAAATCATCCCTAAGATCCAATTAGAGAACGGCACCACAACTCTAGATCATTTACAAATTAACAGAGCATTTAAGGACTTTTATTCCCATTTATATACTTCAGAATCCCAAACCAACAAGAATTTATCTTCTCAGTTTTTCGAAAAGACCAACATGCCAAAACTCACACCCAACCTGAAAGATGCACTGGAGATCCCAATATCCCTGACAGAAATTGTGTCAGCTGTATCGGTAATGCAGTCTGGCAAATGTCCGGGTCCTGACGGCTTCCCTGCTGAATTTTTTAAGAAATTTTCTTCATTACTTTCCCCACTCCTACACTCGGTTCTCTTAGAGTCATTTGACCAAGGATCCCTTCCGAAATCTTTTTTAGAGGCCTGCATTACCCTCATTGCAAAGAAAGGAAAAGACCCAACTCACTGTTCCTCTTATCGACCAATCTCCCTTTTAAATACAGACGCCAAAATTTTAGCCAAAGTTCTTGCTCAAAGGTTGGAAAAGATCCTTCCTTTGATCATATCAAAAGACCAGACTGGATTCATTAAAGGCAGGCACTCCTTTTTTAATGTCAGACGCCTTTTTGACATTATTTATTCTCCTTCGGATACTGTTCCTGAGTGTGTTATTTCCCTTGATGCAGAGAAAGCATTTGATCGGGTTGAATGGGACTACTTGTTTAATGTTCTTGACAAATTTGGTTTTGGCCCCAATTTCATTACATGGGTGCAATTAATTTATTCACATCCCACCGCAACCATTCGTACCAACTCTCAGATATCAAAACCCTTCAGTCTACATCGAGGAACTCGCCAGGGATGCCCACTGAGCCCTATGCTCTTTGACCTGGCAATTGAACCTCTTGCCACTGCTTTGCGGTCCTGTGACACAATTTCAGGAATCTGGAGAGGCGATATGGAGCACAAGGTCTCCCTTTATGCTGATGACCTTTTACTTTTCATTTCTCATCCGACTGACACGCTGCCCTCCGTTTTATCATTACTTGAGGAATTTGGAATAAACTCTGGTTACAAATTAAACCTGAGTAAAAGTGTAATTTTCCCTGTCAATACCCTGGCGCAGACTCTTGACTTTGGTAAATGGCCTCTTAAAATTGAGAAGACAAAATTCTCTTACCTGGGTGTTACAGTTACGAGGAGGTATAAAGATTTATATCAAGAAAACTTTGTCTCTCTGTTGAATCAGACAAAGCAGGCATTATCCCGATGGTCACCGCTTTCCATTTCCCTCACAGGCCGTATTAACTCAGTCAAGAT
>JBBPBX010046570.1:0-10443 GCA_038048925.1 Garcialebias charrua | reverse complement strand
CTGAGTTTTTTCATAGTAGTATAAAAAGTATAAAAAGTATATCTATAAAATAAACTGAAGGTTCTAGCATTGACATTTGCAAAGAGTGGCACAGCAGCATATGAGTTAATGTACACAGTACTAGTTTATGTATGAGGTAGTTGATGTTGGTATAGAGGCAAAGTGGCATATGCAGTAAGGCACATAAGGCACATTTGGCATCCTTAGATAAGGCTAGTCAGAGAATACTGTATATGTATCAGCAGTAGTGTAGACACTTTCTATGGCTCCCCTGTAGAAGGTGCACATGATGGGGGTTGAAGCTCCAGCCCTTTTCAGCTTGCGGAGAAAGTAGAGGCGCTGGTGAGCCTTCTTGGCCAGTGATGCAGTGTTCCTGCTCCAGGACAGGTCCTTTGAGACGTGTAATATAATGATTGTCAGTTGTTCATGTGTTAATGTTATGATTATCAGATGTTCATGTGTTGTGTTAATATTATGAATATGTCAGATGTTCATGTGTTAATATTATGATTATCAGATGTTCATGTTTTTAACTCAAGCTTGTGTACAAAAGTTGAGCTGAAGTCAAACCTGTTAAATATCAGACAATATAAACTTTTATATTCACCAGATGTCTGCTATATCAATCAATCACCTTTATTTTTCCAGGTAGAGTCCGTTGAGATGGAGATCTCTTTTACAAGGGTGACCTGGTCAAGTGGTCAGCAGCACACGTCACATGGTAATTGACAATAAGCATTTGCATTTACCAACAAAGATGGTTTTATGAACCTGTTTGTAGCAGCCCTTAAACATTTTTCTTCCACTGTACAGGAGGACATGGCAGGAGGTGATGATGAGGGGATCCTCTGGTCCAGCCTGGATGTTTCTGAGAAGTGGAGTCGCCACCGCACAACCCACATAATAATACGGTACCCAAATACTGTAATAATACAATAGCAGTGAGGAGGCTAGAAGCAGCTCTGTTCAACCAGTTACCTTTCTCTGACTGACTGATTACATTTTTAAAATAAAAAAAGGTGTTCAATACAGAAACAACTGGACTTTATTTGTAGCAGACAAAGTCCAGTTGTTTCTGTATTGAACACCTTTTTTTTTTATTTTATCATGTCCTGGATGACTGAGAATCTTCACCAACATACATTTTTAAATCCCCAAGTAAGAGCAGTCGAGGAAGCTGTGATTTAAAATCAGAAGATTTCAAGTAAGAGCAGTCGAGGAAGCTGTGATTTAAAATCAGAAGATTTACTGTAATGCTATAATGTAAACAGTGTTTAAATCTTGTGTGTCATTTAGCTCGAGTGTTATACGTTTTCTACAGTAATGTAACATGGTCATCAAATTTGTGTTTACTAAAATTTTTAAAATAAAACTGCTCTCTCTGAGCCTGTCTTACATCAAAATACACATTTTTTGGGGTGATAATACATCAAAGAAGACAAGGTCAGAATCTGTTGAACATTTTATTTTCTTACAAGATTTGGTTCACACAACCAGTTTACATTGGTGCTATTCACAGCATCAAGTCACAACAGAAGTCACCTCAGGGCACTGAACAGAAACAATCAAATATAAAAATAATAAGTTAACAGAAATTTTCATATAAAAATAATAACACTATTTATCTGAGGGGACTACTTTGAGTTTAACTCCATGTTATAAAAGAGCTACAATAGTTAGCCAGAGTTCTTTCAGGATGAAATAATTTGAACTTCTGTTTGAATTTTAACTCTATGAACTTTTTCCTTTTTGTTAAATTTACTATGAATTTAGTATGTGTGTTGTGGACAGACAGTGTCTCCTGCAGTGGAGAACATGTTTGCTGGGTGTGGGAGAAGATTTAACACAAATACTGTATGAGTATGCAACATTATGGGGCCAAGATGGTGTAGTGGCAGTGAGAACGGCTTGGGACCCGAAGGACCCAGGTTAAAACCCCAGTCACGGCATAACTTGTGGTGTGTTTGAGCAGCACATCTCATCCCAATTGCTCCCCGGCGCGCTTTCTATAGCTGCCCACTACCCCACCTGGTGGTGATTGGGTTAAATGCAGAGTCAAATTTCGTCTTGTATGGAAACATACACAGATGACAAAAATGTGACATTATTATTATTATTATTATTATTAGATCTGACAGCAAAGGATAAGTCTTGTGTTGGTTCCACAGCAGCAGGGTCCTCAGATCAGACAGAAAATGTCTGGTGGAATGTCCTCTCCATCTTCAGCCCTCTCTCCACTTGTTTCTTCATGGACATTATGTTCTGTGAGTCTTCCTCAGCAAAATCTCCTCCTGGACAGACTGCAGGGGAGATTGTTCCTAAACAAACAACAGTTCATCAGTATCAGAGTCAGAGAGAGTCTTTATTGTCATTTGCACCGCATGTGGTACATGTGATGAAAACGAGATTATGTACACGAGGTCCCAGTTACATCCAACAACAAATGAAAGAGAAAAACAGTAATAACATCTAGAATTAACTAAGAAAAACATCAACTAGTAATACACTAAGCCTAATATAGTGGGAATAAACAGCAGCACGAACATGAGTTTGTATGAGCAGATGGTCACAGATGAACACAGCAACAAGAAAACAGATCAGCATCAGCATGATGTGATATTTTGCAGTGTTTATTTTTTATTTTATTTTTATTTATTCATGAGTCTAACAGCCTCAGGGTAGAAGCTGTTCCTCAGTCTAGTGGTTCTACACTTGATGCTCCTCAACCTCCGTCCTGAGGGGAGTGGGGCAAAGAGTGAGTGTGCTGGATGAGTGAGGTCTTTCATGATGCAGGTGGCTCTTTTCCTGCATCTGGAGGTATAAATGTCTGTGATTGTGGGGAGACTGACTCCAACAGACTTCTGTGCAGCCTTCACCACTCTCTGCAGAGCTTTCCTCTCTTCAACTGTGCAGCCTCCATGCCACACGTTGATGCTGGAGCACAGGATGCTCTCCACTGCACACCTGTAGAAGGAGGTGAGGACTGGGCTGCTATTATTATAAGTAAAAAGAGATTATTAAATAATTTTTAAGATTGAGAATGTATATAATTTCATCACACTTACACTGCTCCTTCATCCTCAAACTGCATGGTGACATCATCTCCACAGTATTTTTCTGTTGACCACAAAGAAAATGACTGTACTAGTATTTAGAGTCCAGATTTAGAGTTCAGATTTTAATAGCAGAAAGAACAGTTGTGTACTGATAGGTGCATACCGCCACCTACTGAGCATGAGTGTGCAGCTCATGGTCTCTTAAAATAACTGGACAGTACATGTATTTTTCTTTTAATGTTAGTGTTTTGTAAAAATATAAGCGGTGCTTTTCTTATTCTTGTTTTGTCCCTGGTGAAAATGTCACGAGCCGCCACTGGTGGTTAGAGCAGTTGTCCTCCAATGCAATGTGGGGTTCGAATCCACTAGCAGTCACATGCCGAAGTGTCCCTGGGCAAGACACTGAACCCCTCGTTGCCTCTGATGTGTGTCCCATCGGTGTATGTATGTGTTAAAAAGCACTGATTGGTCTCTTTATAATGATTTGTTCAGTTAGCTTTGTAGAGTTCTAGTAGATGATGTATGAATGGATAAATGAGGCACAGATTGTGTTGTGAAGAGCTTTGAGTATCTTAATCAGATAGAAAGACGTTATATACGTACAGTCCAATACAAAGGAATCACAAGATACTGTATAGAGAATAACAGATAATATAAAAAGAACAGAAAATATAAAAATACCAACAATTAAGGGGAGTGGTGGTACAGAGGTAAGAGAAGGTGGGCGTGTGAAGATCACTGGTTCAAATCCCGGTACTGACAACATCAAAATGTGGGTGGGAAAGGGGAAGCACCCACACCTGCCTCCACACCCACCTTACTCTGGGCCCTTGAGCAAGGCCTTTAACCCACCATCTACTCCTGTGGACGCCCTGTGGTAGCTCGGTGGGCTGTGGTTGTGTCAGGAAGGACAGCAGGTGTAAAAATAATAATTGTCAAGTCTTTGTGGTGCAGGAACATTAAAGTGTTTATTGTAGTGCAGGAATATTTTTATTGTCATGTGTGTAGAAAGGGGGAGGAGTTGAAAAGTTTGATAGACACAGGGAGGAAGGACTTCCTGTGCATACAACTGAAAACTGTTGGCAATTATTGGTCAAATCATTGAAGTTTTATTGATTTAACTACTCCATGCAGTTGTACAGGTCTTTCTAAAAAAATTAGCATATTGTGATAAAGGTCATTATTTTCCATAACGTAATGATAAAAATGAAACTTTCATATATTTTAGATTCATTGCACACCAATTGAAATATTTCAGGTCTTTTATTGTTTTAATACTGATGATTTTGGCATACAGCTCATGAAAACCCCAAATTCCTGTTTCAAAAAAATTAGCATATTTCATCCGACCAATCAAAGAAAAGTGTTTTTAATACAAAAAAGACAACCTTCAAATAATTATGTTCAGTTATGCACTCAATACTTGGTCGGGAATCCTTTTGCAGAAATGACTGCTTCAATGCGGCGTGTCATGGAGGCAATCAGCCTGTGTCACTGCTGAGGTGTTCTGGAGGCCCAGGACGCTTCGATAGCGGTTCATCCAGAGTGCTGGGTCTTGCATCTCTCAACTTTCCCTTCACAACATCCACAGATTCTCTCTGGGGTTCAGGTCAGGAGAGTTGGCAGGCCAGTTGAGCACAGTAATACCATGGTCAGTAAACCATTTACCAGTGGTTTTGGCACTGTGAGCAGGTGCCAGGTCGTGCTGAAAAATGAAATCTTCATCTCCATAAAGCTTTTCAGCAGATGGAAGCATGAAGTGCTCCAAAATCTCCTGATAGTTGCATTGACCCTGCCCTTGATAAAACACAGTGGACCAACACTAGCAGCTGACATGGCACCTCAGACCATCACTGACTGTGGCTACTTGACACAGCTGGACTTCTGGCATTTTGGCATTTCCTTCTCCCCAGTCTTCCTCCAGACACTGGCACCTTGATTTCCAAATGACATGCAAACTTTGTTTTCATGTGAAAAAAGTACTTTGGACCACTGAGCAACAGTCCAGTGCTGCTTCTCTGTAGTCCAGGTCAGGCGCTTCTGCTGCTGTTTCTGGTTCAAACGTGGCTACTTTAACACAGTATTGTGGTGAAGTTTAAAACTGGCCTAATTTCTACTTGTTTTGTTTCCAAACAGCTCGTTTATTGTAATCTTTAAAGTGCTCTAGCAGTTCACCAGACTATCTAATGTTTTTTTTTTTAGATGTTCCTTTTCTCCACTCATTTTCAGTCCTTTTAATCATCTTGTTGGCTCTAAATTACTATGCTACGAATCAAACTGTGATATAATTGGTATTTTCTATAAACTGTCCCATAGGTTGTATGAATAGGGACAAATGTTTCTTTTTTTTTTGTCATTTACCCTTTATTTATCCAGGTAGTCTCATTGAGTCACGAGAACTCATTTTCAAGAGAGACCTGTTTAGGGAGCAGATGGTGGGGGTTAAGGGCCTTGCTCAGGGGCCCAGAGTGGAGCGAATGAGGGTGGAGGCAGGTGTGGGCGTTTCACCTTTTTCCACCCACATTTTTTTAATGTGGTTGGTACCGGGGCTTGAACCGGCAATCTTCCAATCATAGGCTCACCATCTCTAACCACTGTTCCACCACTCCCCCAAATAAAAAACTGGAAATGAAAATGGTGACTTCCTGTAATGGATATACTTCTTCAAAGTCCTGACTCATTAAACCACTGCCTGGTGCTGAACACTGGGATTAGAATAACACAAAGAGTAGACATCCAGGTTTGTTTTACATGTCTAACACTGGGATAATGAATCACACAGAAAATGTTAGAGAAAATGAGATCAAACTGAAAGGGGAAACTTTTGTGGTAAAATGGAAAAAGGCCTTAACTTAAACTTAACCCTGAGATGTTGGAGGAGAAATGACCAAAGCTCCACTTAGAAGGTCCAGAGTGCAGGACTGGCTCAGACCTGTCCAACATTTTTACACTTCAGTTTAACTAAAGAACAAACTGTGTTTCTGTGACAGTGAGATGCAGCTGGATGTGCTGAATCAGGTTCAACATTCTTAAAACACAATAAATACAATCCAGGTTCTGGTTCAAGAAGACAGCCCTCTGAAAATAGGCAAGTACTGGATTCATTCTGATTAAGCAGCTGTTGCTCACAAAACATTATTTTTTGTTTTAGCCTCAGTGACAGACCACACCAGGACCCCAAACTAAGGAAAAAAGAGAAATACAACAACCTTGTTAAAAACTAACATCAAGTTTATTGAAGCATGCAGCAAACTAACACACTGTTGTAGTATTTTTTAAAAAAAACTTATGAACAAAGCATCTATTTAAGGTAATATTACATTATACACTATATTAAAAACATTTGTTTAAAATTCACACTTTCTCCTCTGGTTCTCGCTCAAGACGGACGCCTCTGCTCTCCCTCCTTTCTATTCTCCTCTTCCTCCTGCTTTTTAGCCCTCTGTATGCGTTTTGGAGCTCCTAGTACACATCTTACGAACAAAAAAAAAATACTATTGTGGATCTGGTGAGCTGGACTTTCAATGCAATCAACAAAATCTTTTCAACAAAACAACAGGATCCCGGAGAGCCCTCTTGTCCAGCTGAGACTCACGCTGCAGGGTATATCAGAGATCAGCTGATGTGTCTCTCAGTTCTGTCTCAGGAAGACACTGAAGACGTTTATATATTTGGATTTATGAAAGCAGGGTTTCTGCTTTTTGGCATTGGCGGGGCTAATAATAATAATAATAATAAATTCAATTTATAATGCACTTTTCATTACTGAAAATCTCAAAGTGCTACACATATATTGAAAGCTACACACATTCATAAACCGGTGGCGGCAGACTACCATGCAAGGTGCTTTCCAGTCCTACCGGGAGCAACTCAGGGTTAAGTGTCTTCATTGGCGGGGCTCTATGTTATCAACTTTTGAAGAAGATATCGACAGCAGTTTCGGCCATGGCAAAGCTTCCGAGTTAGTGCAAAGGTTTGGTTCGTGCTTTGAGGACTTAAAATCAGCTAATTTATGAGCTAAACCGTAAGATGGAGGCGATTTATGAGAATCACAGGCCACTTGCAGTTTTTAGGGCTTGCTAGCATGTTGGGATCAACCTTGAAGAAGGCTCATAACATGGATCAGTGGAGTGGAGCACCCATACATTTGGCCATTTTGGATCAAAAGTTTCAGCAGGACTCAAGGCTGACAAAAAAAAAAACAGTCCATCTGAAGAAAATCAACAATTGTGGCTCATCTGAATCTGACTCCCCCAGTTGGCCCTGAAAACAGACCAACATCAGTTTCTCCTGGGATATGGGTAAACTAGGGAAAAAGCTTAGTCTATCGCAACACCCCACTACGAGAACTTCTGTGCAGGCTTACCAGAACTGCCAGCTGAACAACATCATCATCATCATCATCATCAGGACTGTGGCGTATCTGAAAGTGCTTCATGGACAACTCTCCACATCTTTACATCAAATGCATATGTAATGTGTTTATAAATGTGCTACTGATAGTTTTTTTATGTTTCAAATTGTGTCCTGATAGGACAAGACATGAAGAGATAGTGAAGAGATATTTTGTGATACCACCATCTATCTATCTAAAAGTATTCTGATATAGAATAAGGGGCCGCGCTATCATAGCAGCAGTAACGTGCACTCCGCACATCTTTAGGACAATTGTACGAACATAATTTCACTGTATCCCAGTACAATGATAATAAAGCTTATTCTGATTCTTAAAGGTCATAAAAAAACATCCCGTACTGTGTCTTCATTTAATGTACTGCATTATTTAGGCAGGGCTTCAGGGTCAACACTTGAGACAAATAAATACAGATTACCGGTAAGTTTGGGAGAAATATGTACAAAAAGTATGACACACCATGACTGTATATATTTAACTAGAAACAGAACCAGAAGATAAGTTGTGCAGCGTCTGAGACTCCTGACGAGAAATTCTGTACGGTTTTCCGTCCTCCTGAGCCAACCAGTTTCCATTCTCAGTTGTTCTGTGGTTCTCTGAGGGAAGCATCTCCTCAGTGTCCTCCTGGGGGACGCTAATAAATGAGTGAAAGGGTTCTGGTCCCACATCTTCAACAAGGTCCTGTGAAAACAGACAGAAAGACCAAGACAAATGATTACATTTCAGTTCTGTTGGAATAAAAACTATTCAGTGGTGCTTGACTGTCTGTGAACTCTTTATATTTGTTATATTTCTGCATCAGTCTGACCTAAAACATCATCAGAATTTCACACAAGTCCTAAAAGTAGATAAAGACAACCCAGTTAAACACATGAGACAAAAATATTATACTTGGTCATTTATTTATAGAGGAAAATTATCTAATATTAAATATTTACGAGTGGAAAAGGTATGTGAACCTTTGCCTTCAGTATCTGGTGTGATACACACACACACACAACAAGATAAATGTTTGATGTGTATTACTCTGATGCATGCTCAATAATCCAGGTAGAAAAATCTAAAAAAAAAGGTAAGTCTGGTCCTCTGGACATTCAGAGGACCAGACTTAGCTTTTTTTTAGATTTGATGTGTATTATTCACATTACATCACAATTCAAAAACGCCGGCACTAATTTGTCAAATTTGCAACAATCAAAGAGTTGAAAAGACATTTATCTAAAATTAATGGATGAATTGTCCTTAGCGGGACAGCTGAGAACTGAAGCACCTGAAGGCAGTGGTAATCAAGAGTGGAGCAGAACAACGTGCAGGACTGGATTCAGCTGAGAAGAGTTCGGGTCAGACAGTGAAGTGTGTGTGTGTGTGTTGGGGGGGGGTTAGGATGCTTGACAGAATCGGAGCTGCTAGTCACTGCTCTCTAAAATAATAATTTCAATTCAACCTTTATTTATACAGGTTATTAGTCTCATTGAGCCTCAAGGACTCATTTACAAGAGAGACCTGTTATTAATCAATTTAATCACATGTTTACATATGTTTAACATGTTGAAATACACCAAAATGCAGAACATGACATCACTTTTATTCCAAATTATCTGGGGAAGGTACATCTGCACCCACACCTGGACCTGTCATTCTGTGTTTGTTTGTCTCTCCTTCCTGTCCTCTCAAGCCAGCCAGTCAAAACGTGTCCTGAGCCTGGTCCTGCTGGAGGTTTCTTCTTGTTAAAAGGGAGTTTTTCCTTTCCACTGTCTCCTTTGTGCTTGCTCAGGATGGAAGACTGTGACAAAGTGAAGATTCAACTTGTCTGCTGCTTCCTTAGATAGAGCACTTTACTAATTTGCTTTACATTAATGTTCCTGTAAAGTGCCCTGAGACAACTTTGCTGTGATATGATGCTATATAAATAAACTGAATTGAATGGAAATTGGTCATGTCTTAACAGCACAATAAATTAGGAGAAACTCACCTTTTCTGGAATCTTTCTTTTGCTGTCTCTTGATTTATCTGAGAGAAAGAAGAAAAAAAAACTTGAATATATTGATGCATTATTGATTCTTCTCAACACGTTGTGAACATTTTGAGCACAACATACTTAAGTACTTGTACATCAGTATTCCAACAGTAGCAGTGACCAGAACAAGGGCCACGACCACGCCGGCAATTAATACATGAGTCCGGCTGTTTGCCTCTGTAAGACGAGAGAGAACAAACACATCTTTAACAGATTATTCATCGTTCACTAACGACGGCCTCAAACCAAACAGATAAAATGGGAAAGTGGAAAAATGTTCATCCAAAGAACAAGAAAGAACCAGTTTTTGATTTGTTCAAACAATCCACACAGACATGAGCTCAGAGCACACCTAAAACCACAAACCAAGAGCTAGTTTCATTATGAACAACATGGCCACAACATCCAACCACATCCAGCTGCAGACAGAGAAACGTGTGAGAAACCTTTGTCATCTACACAAAGAACTTACCACAAGCACAAACCATGTCGGCTCTGTCCGTCCCATTTCGGACAACATGGCACCCCTCCTTACATCTGTAAACATCGTCACAACATTGAAGGATTAATTCCTGTGATGTGAATCAGTCAGGCTGCAGAACAGAGGTATTCAACCATTGGATCAGGTGTGTTGGAGCAGGAGACAAGTACAGCGTGCAGGATGGTGGCCCTTGAGGACCAGGACTGGACACCCCTGGCTTAGAAACAACTAGGCCTGTCGCAATAAACAATAAATCAATTAATCTCATGATAAATTCAAATTATCGACCTCAGTTTCATTTATCAGCTTGATCGTTTCTTCATGTCTCTCTCTCTACTGAAGACACTGGATGACAAAAGGATCAACTCCAGTGCTCTTCACTGACCCTCCCTTTCTCTTCATAATCTGTTTTAACCAGCCAAAATCGGGGTTTTGGATCGTTAAAAGCAGCTAAGCTGAGAAGCTAAGCTAACAG
>JBBPBX010046569.1:0-26544 GCA_038048925.1 Garcialebias charrua | reverse complement strand
CAGAGTGTGAGGTATTTCCATTTAGCAATGTCCTACTTAAGGTTCACCATGGGATGTAGATAATTAGTTTTAAAGAGGTTCTTATGATCTTGAGTTACTCAAATGCCAAGGTATTTACAATTTTTAAGCCTATTTATAAATGTACGGTGTCTAAGATTTACCATTTTCTACAGAGCTCGCTCTTTTGAAGATTAATCTTATAGCCAGATATTTTTCAGAAATTTTGAAGCAAATTAAGTAATCCAGGAATGCTGGTAAGAGGGTCTGATATATACAAAAGCATACCATCTGCATATAAAGATACTTTGTGCTCTGTCTGTACCTAATCGATTTATCTCCTTAATATTGGAGTTTTTCCATAAAGCTACCGCTAGTGGCTTTAGTGCTAACGCAAATAGAAGTGATGATCGGGCACCCCTGTTTCGTACAAAGTACCTTGTTGCATTACAAATTATTTAGATATGCTAAAGTTGGTGCGTACTGCCGCCATTGGGGAAGTATATATTAGCTTCACCATAGATAGGTGTTTGGAATAAAATTTAAATAACTTTAAAGTCTCAAAGAGAACCCCACTCCACCCGGTCGAATGCTTTCTCAGCGTCTAATAAAAGACTGACTTCATCACAGGTTGCTCAGGTGAGCATGGAGTGTACTGTACACTCCATGGTACAACACACCAATCAGCTATCTAACATTGACAGTGATATTCTAAACTGTGGCTCATATGCTGCAGTTTAAGGATCTTTACGCCAAAAATACACTACACGCGTTGCAGCTCTGCCCCGCTCCGGTCCGACCTCCGCAGCAAATACGCACCCATTATAATCAATGACAGTATTTACACTGGCTCCACACGGCGGCGGCGATCGAGCGGACGGCAGTCCGTCAAAATTAGAAAATTTTCTATTTCTGCCGGACGCCGGAGCTGTGCCGGAGTCAACTTTTGAAGATTACGTCGCACCAACAGGAAAAGGAACGAGCACAACTTCCGTATTTACAAAATAAAATCACCACGGGCGGACTAGCCTGGTTGATACCAGACCCATGTCCTTCACTTCGCTTTGTACTAGGGTCTGGCATCTCTCCCATAGACAGCGATTTCTCCGTTAGATTTTTGAATGGACCAATCAGAGAACAGAAGGCGGAGTTTTGTTAGTTTAGCCTGGCGAGGTCCAGGCTATTCAGATAAAAAGCTCAGAAACCACTCGGTGGATATTTTTTCTGCTACCAGTGTGTAATTATATGTCTCTAATTTACTGACTGTTGGCCTAGATGAAACATTTGAGATAAAATTCGATTTTTTATCATTTATTTTCGTAGCGCACCCGAGGCTGTTTGGAAAATGTCAAACCGAAACTATTTAAATCCAGCAGATTTGACCATTTCGTGAATTGATTTAGGAACTGTTAAGCTCAGGAACACTTCTGATATAACGTCAGCGGTGAAATATATTTTTTATCAGCAGAGAAATAATAGTTTACCTTGTTTTATTGAAAATTCCTTCGTGGCGGCAGCCATTTTGAATGACGACGTCAGTCGACGTCGTTCAAAACTCCGCCTTCTGCTCTCTGATTGCTCAGGAACACTTCTGATATAACGTTAGCTAAGAAATACATTTTTTATCAGCAGAGAAATAATAGTTTTTTACCTTGTTTTATTGAAAATTCCTTCGTGGCGGCAGCCATTTTGAATGACGACGTCAGTCGACGTCGTTCAAAACTCCGCCTTCTGTTCTCTGATTGGTCCGGTCAAAAATCTACCGGAGATATCCTTGTCTATGGGACAAGTCCCAGACCCAGCAGTGAAGGGAAATGAGAATTGAGCGGAGCTGCGTAGGAATGGCGAGGGCCAGGCTACGGGGACTAATCCTAGCTCTATACGGATTTATTTGTACAAAAATGCTGTCAAACTATCATTTATGACTACGCCTACAAACGCAATACAAGAAATAAAAAGAAATACAAGAAATAAATAAAGTATTTTATTCTGAAATGTAATACATCACTTCCTGTTGCTCAAACCATGTCCTGTAGCTCATTTACGAGAGAAGATCAAGGCAGCAGTATCTACAGTTGTTCTCCTTCTTCCACCGAGTGAATTGTTTTGTTCTGACTTACTTATTTATCACTTGATTTATCGCGCGATCTCGCAATTCCCGCACATGCGTCTCGGAGCGGCGCATCCAGTCGGACCTGAGCTGAGCGCAGGTAGTGGAAATTGGACTCGCACAGCTGTGACCTGCGGAGCGGGGCGGAGCGGAGCCGCGTGTAGTGTATTTTTGGCGTTATCTTTCTTAGGTAACAGCTAAATTACAGATTGATGCATGCGGTCATATCAGTGCAGCAAGTGACTCTTCAAACACAGACTTTAATAAGGGTGAGAGCAGACTTTAACATTTCTTTAAAAACTCAGATGGGAAGCCATCTGGTTCAGGGGATTTCCCGTTTTGCATATTGTTGATTGCAGAGTTTATCTCAGAGAACTCCCTCTACAAATCCCCAGCAAGATCAAGATTCACTGAAGGAAGATTAAGATCTTTAAAAAAGTTATCCAGGTTGGTTAGCTGATAACTCATTCAAATAAAATTACAGTTAAAATGTTATAAAATATGTATTAATTCGGCCCTGTGATAGATTTGCGACCTGTCCAGGGTGTACCCCGCCCCTCACACAGTGATTGCTGGACATGGACACCAGCGACCCCCGTGACCCAAAATGGAAGAAGCGGGTAAAAGATAATGGATGGATGAATGGATGGATGGATGGATTAATTCAAGTGTGACATCCTTCATGCCCTGAGAGCATGAAACTAATTTGATCATAAGTTGTTAAACAACACCACCCTGGGAATTTCACCCAGAGAATTTACCTTATTGCTTTAAGGCCACGCAGGTTCGCTTTGCACTGATTAAAACATCCGGGACAACTGTTCAAAATAACAATGATTTATTACAATTAATCTAAAACATTCGTCAGTTATACCATCCTTAAAATGCAGTGTTTATTCACAATAAGTCACTCAGTAAATCGTTAAAATTGGCATGCTAAACTACAGTGGTGGGCAACGCTAATCCAAAAATTAGTTCCGCTATTTCTAAAGCACTAATTAATTTATTTAGGTCCGCAATTTCAAAAGCACTAATGTCTTATGAAAATTAGGGGAAGCTAATTCTAATCCGCTAATTAAATTCAACAATTGGTAGCAGCAAGTTATGCAATATTTGCACTACACTGCCAACTAGCGGTGCATGAACTGTTATACAGTAAGTTGTTTGAGTTTCAGAGTATTTAGTTTGGTTCTCTTCAACAGGTTTCACAAGGACAAAATGTACCCATTCCAAAGTCTGTTAGCTAAACTGCTGACATATTTGGCTGTTTTTTTTTCTTCTTCTTTTGTTACTTTTAGTACCACTAGATCGCATGTGTCAAACTCAAGGCCCGTGGGCCAAATCCGGCCTACCATAACCGTTTCTGTGGCTCTCTACACCCTAGAACTTCAAGATAACAGTTGTAAGCATGTTGCTCTCAGGTGGTGGGTCCCCATCCCTACACTCCCTGGTCTCTCTGTTAATTGTCTTGCTTATCTCCTCCATTTTGTTGTCCAGGTGTTTGTGATTGTCATGCTGTGTGTTCATGTACCTGTATATAAAGTCAGGGATTTTTTAATTGATAAAGCTCTGTATATGTTGTATAACACAATCATTGTTCCACATTTAATCTATTGTATTGAGGTTTGGGGAAAAGCGTGCAAAACAATTACAAAGCCTGTTTTTATTTTACAAAAGAGAGCTGTAAGAGTAATCACCAGAAAACATTTCAGTCACCCATCAAACACCTTGTTTCTTCAGCTAAATTTATTGAAATTCCAGGAATTGGTAGAATATAGTATTTTATCAGTTATGTATAGGGCTCATAATAACACATTACCTTTAAATATCCAAAGAAATTTAGACAAAGTTATTACAATCTTAAAGGGACAGATATTCATCAAACCACAATTCAGAACCAGCTTAAAGGGACGGTCTACCTCAATTCAGGGAGTTGGATTGTGGAATGTTCTGGAGAGTGATGTTAAAAATGCAAAATCAATTCATTCATTCAACCTTTATTTATACAGGCTAGCCTCGTTGAGTCACGGGGACTCATTTACAAGAGGGACCTGTCTCACTCACACCAAACAACCATCCACTCTCACACTCACACCTAGGGTCAATTTAGAGTCACCAATCAGCCTAACAAGCATGTTTTTTGGTCTGTGGGAGGAAACCGGAGTACCCGGAGGAAACCCACGCATGCACGGGGAGAACATGCAAACTCCACCCAGAAAGGCCCCGGACCGGGATTTGAACCGGCAACCTTCTCGCTGAGAGGCAGCAGCTCTACCAGTTGTGCCACCGTGCTGCCCAATGTATACATTTAAGAAAAAGGTCAAAAGGACTTGCTCAAAAACTATATATGATGAAGCTTAGTGTGTTTGTGTATTACAGTTAGAAAAATTAAGTAGAGTTATTCATTTTGTGATGTAGTTTGAAGGTTATCATTGGTTGAACAAACTGTGAAATAAATAAGGGGCAGATATAATAAGATTTCATCTTCTTTCTGCTCCTTTCATTTTATCCTACTTGTATTCTTGTATCTGATGAAACTGTTTTGTATTGTTCTTTTAAAATGAATGAATAAACATCAAATCAAATCAACGGCCCAGTCAGAGTCCAGAACCTGAACCTGAAACCTTCAGAGAGCTGAGCAGAAACCTCAAAGAACTGAAGCAACAATGGAAAGAAGAGTGGGTCAGAACTCCTCCAGAACCAGGAGAGAGACTGATGAAGTCCTGCAGACTGATGAAGTCAGAGAACCACAGAGGATTCTGCTGCTGAAGGAGGTTCTGTTGGGTCAGAGGCACAAGCTGAGGTTAAATTTTAATGATTTTAGAACTTGTTAAAGATCATCCATCCAGCTAACTGTCTATCCATCCATCCATTCAGCTAAAAGTCTATTCATCCTTGTATCTGATGAAACTGTTTTGTATTGTTCTTTTAAAATGAATGAATGAACATCAAATCAAAAATAAGTCTGTATCTCTGTGTTTATCATTGTCCTGGCATTGTCTCCTGTTGCCTCTGTCTCCTGAGTTCCTTGTGATTCCCTGAGTATGTAAGTTTGCTGCCCTGCGGACGCCATTTTGAAGAGTCCTAATGGTGAACTACTTTTTTAAATCCAGCAGATTTGACCATTTCGTGAAACTCTCAAGCTCAGGAAAACTTGTGCTATAACGTCAGCTATGAAATATATTTTTTCTCAGCAAAGAAATAATTGTTTTACCGTGTTTTGTTGTAAAATCCTGGCTTCTTTGGCCGTCGCGGACGCCATTTTGAAGAGTGCTAATGTGGCGAAATTCTATTTTTAAATCCAGACGCGTCGCGTAGGCCCTGAGAAACATCCATAAGTTCACCCTCCATGTTAAAAAGTCTTCGTCTGACTCTTCGAAAACAAGCAATAAGGCTCCAGAGTAACACACTGGCTGCTAACTGCTAGAGAGAGAGCACACACCAAGAGACTGAGGGGGACGCTTTTTTGTGACGGACCACATCCGGCGCTGCTCGTAAATACGTTATTTCGTTTTTACTGATAGATAAATAGTTATTAGCGGTACTGCATTTTAAATAAAAATAGCATAAATCCGCTTATGAATTATAAAACTTAGTCAATCCGCTGTAAAGCTAACAGATTATTTAGCTACGCTACAAGCGGATTAGCGCAATAGCGCTACCTAGCGGTCGGAGGCCCACCACTGCTAATATGTGAGTGTGTATGTGTGTGTGTGTGTTCCTCTACATGGAGGAAGTGGAACAAAGAGCCCTAAACTCCTATGAGGGAACAACTCCAAGCCATTGGTTCAGATATGTGGATGTTACCTGTGTCAAAATCCAAGCCAGGGAGGTAGAAGCTTTCACCAGACACATTAACTCGGTCGATAACAACATCAAGTTCACCAGAGAGGATGCTAATGACAACAAGGAACACAAACTTTCTGTTAGCAGAACTTTACAGCATCGGACCGAACACATGTCCACGAAGACAGAAGGGAAGAAAAAGAAACAGAAACACATTGAAAAATCTCTCCAAACATGTGGATATCCTCACTGGGCTTTTGTCAAGTCAGCGAGGACATTTACAAAACACAATAATGAACAGAAAAATGCTAACAGACGAAAAAACATTGTCATCTCTTATGTGGCTGGAGTTTCAGAGAATTTCAGAAGGATTTTTAACAAACACAACATCCCAGTACATTTCAAACCCAGCAGGACTCTCAGACAGAGGCTGGTCCATCCTAAGGACAAAACCCCCACACACAAAGAGAGTGGTGTTGTGTACGCAGTCCAGTGCAGCGAGGACTGTCCAGGCCTCTATTTTGGAGAAACTAAACAGCCTCTTCACAGAAGAATGTCCCAACACAGGAGAGCCTCCTCCTCTGGACAAAACTCAGCTGTTCACCTCCACCTCACGGACAAGGGACACTCTTTTGAGGACCAGAATGTGCAAATTTTGGACCGAGAACACAGATGGTTTGAGAGGGGTGTGAAGGAGGTGGTTTATGTAAAACAAGAGAAACCATCGTTAAACAGAGGAGGAGGTCTAAGATTTCAACTTTCTAAAACTTATGGTGCGGCCCTGCAGCTGATTCCCAGACGTTTATCACCTGATGAGAACAGAGGAGCTTTGTTTGTGAATTAGACTAACAAAGACTTTGACAGGTCCCTGCTATCAATGTGTGAGGTGTGATTTGTCAATTTACATAAAGTAGGATGTGTGTGTGTTTTCTGTAAGGTCTGCTTTCACACACTGAAATTTGAATGGGTCACAGGCACGTGTTATCCCAAGTATGTGTGTGTGTTAGCTTCCAATTTACATATGTTGGTGTGTGTCAGTGGCTTAAGGGTCCAATAGACCTGAGCGTCCTACCTGGACGCCACTCTACGCGCGCATTCTGTGCGCATGCGTTCGCTGTTATAGCTCTTTTTTTTTTAATGCTCGCGTTTTCGCTCCAAATCCTTGTTGTACTGTGAGCAGCTCCAGCTGTCAGCTGCAGAGGGGACAAACTGAGGTCGCTGATTGGTCACTTGCTGACACGCCTACTGAAATGATTGACAGCTCGTCAGAACACTTGAGAGCTCATAACGAAAGCAGCCCACTGCTGTGTTCTGCTGCGGTGTTTCTACTTTATATGTTGTAAAAAGTTCTAAGAAATAAAAATAATAACAGGGAGCGCTTTTCCTGCAGCTCACCGCCCACCAGGAAATATATAAAACCTCCCGCAGCCAGGTAGGACCTGAATTCATTCATTTCAGTCATCGAGTGAACGGAGGAAGAAGCGATTACTTGACTTTTGGCAAAAAAACAAAAGAAAAGGCCCGATCAGCGATAAAGAAGAGGAATTTAATTCATTTGTGTAACATACAAAACAGTCCGGCGCCGGGGAAGTTTATGGTCAGACACCGCTCAAGCGTACGCGGTCGTAAAAAAAGAGCTTTGCGCGTTTGTGCCCGAGGGGCTACGCGGGGGCTACGCTTTTGCCACAGCGTACGTACGTCGTACAGAGGCGTATAGGGAGGACGCTGAGGTCTATTGGAGGCTTTAGCCTACTCTCTCTCACTGTCTCCTCATTGAATTGATAAAGCTCCCCGGATGGGAAGCGAAACGTCTTCTGTTACAAATAAAGTCCAGTTGTTTCTGTTTTGAACGTCTTTTTTGACCTTGAGTACACAATTTTGTTCCACCTCATGTACCACATGTGATGCGAATGACAATAAAGAAACTTGAACCGTCCTAACATGAATGACTCTGTGATCTTGCGGGGTCTGTCTTCAAGGTGGCATCATGGGCTCCTCTATCAATGCCTGCTGACTCAACCCAAACAAACGGTGTCTCTACGTCAACAAGTTCCATCTCCTCATCTAAAAACCAAACATGTATGATTAGATTTAGACTCGCATGATTAAAGACTACAAAATATATTTCCTAAAGCCCACACACATTTGAGGGTAAGGAATATGTTCATTGTTCATGCTTCCCTGGAGTGCATGCTTGAATACATTGCAATCTAAGCAAGATCAAACACAAGCTATCCATCTTCATCACCTGAGAGCTAGAAAATATCTCCTTTTCACTTGTACATACACAAGAAAACATACATTCAAGCAGGGCTGGAGAGATAAATAACCCAGAAACATAATAAATAATATAACATGGACATTATGCTCAGATTGCTGATATGTCCAACACCCTGCTTTCTTATCTCAAACCTCGCCTATAAAGTAACACATGGTTGGATTTGCAATTCTGTAATAATGGTGAGGGGGAGAGAGAAATTGAGGGGGGAGGGAAGGAAATGGAAGATTCAGATACAGGTTTAGAAGTTCATGCAGGTTACACTCACTCATTTTCTTATCAACTGCCTTGTTAAAGTTGTCGTTTTCCGCTCATTGTCTCCCACCCTCCTTCTCCTTCATGCTTAAGTAATTGTGAACCTCTCGTCAAGACAAAATTTGTAGCCTAGTGATGAGATGCTACTTTGTAGATTAATGGGTACATCAGAAGCCTATTGTCATCCACCTTTCATCTTTCAACCTAATTTAAACAATATGCTAATAGTGTCTGTTTTCTAGATTTGATAGGAAAACCGAAGTGATGATTATAGGTGTTTGCAGAAGGAATTACATCACCTTTAGGGAGGATGGGCAAAGATAACTGTTCTGAGAAGTGCACATCTTGGAATGCAAAGCAACACCAGTGACATTTACATTCACGTGGGTGAACTGTTGATAAGACAGCAGGGATTCTTTGCTGTGGCAGTAAAATGGTGATAAAATTGACTGACTGGGAGGAAAATGTCGTTCACACATGGGACTCTATAGTGATCAGCATGACTGTTTAGGGTCGGGCATATCAAACGTGAAGAATGTGATGTAAATTACTACCAGCTGACGGATATTCATCAAAAGATGAATGCTTGTTAAATGGTGTGATTCATAAAGTGATTTAAAGTCTTTCTAAAGGGTAGAGCCAATGCAGTTTGCTGTACTACCGTTCTGCTTTGATTCATGTAGGGCCACTGGGGCCAGCCATCACTGTCAGTTTTCTTATGGAAGGTAAAAAGAACAAACGTTTGACCTTTTTCCTACAGTGTAACTTTACTGTCATCTACAACACAGAGCCAAATCTTTATTCTGTGAAATGACTGATCTTAACTGTGGCACAGTAGGACAGGCTGCAAAGTGGATTTCCTTGCTTTGTTTTATAGTGTTTGATGTTGTAAACATACCTCAGTCTAAACTTTAGCTTTTAACCTACATTTTATCAGTGAGGGACTTGACTGCATTGGTTGAGATTTTACATTGTTTTCTGTAGACTGAATTTGACTTCCTGTTTTAGTTTATGCTAGTTTCTTTGATTTTAGAAAATGTTTAACCTAAATGTTCTTGTTTTTTTGTTTACTTAAAAATGTTGTTATACCATTTTACACACCTGCCCCTCATCCATAATCAGATCACCTTTAGTGCTTTGTGGATCAATCTGAATATACCTACACTGACATGTTTGTTTCTTTCCTCTACTCTCAGGATGTTGTTCCCATTCCAGAAGTGCATTCATCCATTTTCTTTATGTACTTTTTTTCTTTTCCAGGTCACGTACCATTATTATCTAGGGTACAACCTGGAAAGGTCGCAAGTCCATCACAGGGACACAAATAGAGCCACACAACAATTCATAATCATTTTTTTTCATTGACCTTTTATTTATCCAGGTAGTCTCATTGAGCCACAAGAACTCATTTTCAAGAGAGACCTGTTTAGGGAGCTGATGGTGGGGGTTAAGGGCCTTGCTCAGGGGCCCAGAGTAGGGCGAATGAGGGTGGAGGCAGATGTGGGTGTTTCACCTTTTTCCACCCACATTTTTTTTATGTTGTCGGTACCGGGGCTTGAACCGGCGAGCTCCCGATCACAGACCCACCTTATCTAACCTCTGCGCCACCACTCCCCCTCTTGCTCACACCTAGAGAAAATGTAAGTTACTAATTAACCTAACATGCAGGTTTGTGTCTGTGGGAAGTAAACAGAAGTAGTTGGAGAAAACCCACAAATGCACGAGCAGAACATGCAAACTCTAGCCAGAAAGGCCAAGAGGTGAACCTGCAGCCTTCACCCCAAAATTACACCACACGCGGCTCCGCCCCGCTCCGGTCCGCAGGTCGCAGCTGAGCGAGTCCAAAGCCCACTGCCTCCGCTCCGCTCAGGTCCGCCTGGATGTGCCGCTCCGAGACACGTGCGAGATCGCGCGATAAATCAAGAGATAAATAATGAAGTCAGAACAAAACAATTCATTCGGTGGAAGAAGGAGAACAACTGTAGAGAGACTGCTGCCTTGATCTTCTCTCGTAAATAAGCTACATGGTTTGAGCAACAGGAAGTGATGTTTACATTTCAGAATAAAATACGTTTTTATTTATTTATTTCTTGTATTGCGTTTGTAGGCGTAGTCATAGTCATAAATATAATAGTTTAGTCATAGAATAGTCATAAATGATAGTTTGACAGCATTTTTGTACAAATAAATCCGTATAGAGCTAGGATTAGTCCGCCCGTGGTGATTTTATTTTGTAAATACGGAAGTTGTGCTCGTTCCTTTTCCTGTTGGTGCGACGTAATCTTCAAAAGTTGACTGCGGCACAGCTCCGGCGTCCGGCAGAAATAGAAAAATTTCTAATTTTGACGGACTGCCGTCCGCTCTCCGCTGCTCACCGCCGCCGTGCGGAGCCAGTGTAAATTCTGTCATTGATTATAATGGGTGCGTATTTGCTGCGGAGGTCGGACCGGAGCGGGGCGGAGCCGCAACGCGTGTGGTGTAATTTTGGGGTCAGGCTCCCGTATAGCTCTGCGTACGTCCATACGCAGCTGTACGCACGTACTATGCAGAGGTACAAGCGTATCTCCGCAGGGCATGTATGTGCAAAGCTATAATTTTACGAACGCGTAAACAAACGCGTTATCGCACAATAAACTGCCCGGCTCCGGACTGTTTTGTATGCAACACAAAATGTATTAATTCTGGGGTCTATGCCCGCTCCAGAGCGGGCATGATGTCATGCATTTAAATGGCCGCTGTAAACAAAAGAGACAGCATGCGAAGTGTTCATTTCAATTCTGTTGGAAAGCAGAGACTTCAAATTTTACAAAAGTAGTGTTTTATATTGATTTTGTTTTATATTTAATAATAATAATAATAATAATGAATTCAATTTATAACGCACTTTTCATTAGTGAAAATCTCAAAGTGCTACACACATTGAATGCTACACACATTCATACACCGGTAGGGCAGACTACCATGCAAGGTGCTTTCCAGTCCTACCGGGAGCAACTCAGGGTTAAGTGTCTTGCTCAAGGACACAACGACACATGGTGTGGGGAACCGGGATTCGAACCGCCAACCTTCCGATCGGGGGACGACTGCCATTACCACTACGCCACGGCCGCCCATATTTACTTCTAAATAAAACCAGAAATGTGACCAATAATTTTCGCCATATTGTTGTGTGCATTTTACGCATGTGGAGTGCAGGCAGTTGGTGTTTTATGACCAAAAAGTGAATGAATACAACATGAAACCCTTTTTTCCGATTTCCTCCAACCCACCACATTTCTGAAGCAACCAATCAGAAAGCATTTTGGCCATTTTGATTTGAGATTGCAACAAGGCCAGGAAGTCCATGGAAATGTAATGCCGGGTTCCCACCAAATGCGTTTGGCGCCGCCGAAGCAGCAACTTTACATTGAAAGTCTATGTGGCCATGCATCTTGGAGCGGCGTGACGCGGCGCGACTTCAGCTGTTCAAGCAGCGGCAGTGAGCGGCAGCTGTTTTCCGCACCCGCGTCGCGTCCAAGCAACGACTGCCAGCGTTCATTTAAAAGAACTTTGACCTACTTCGGCTGCTCGCCGCATCGCAGCAACCAATCGGGAGAGCCTCTGCTATGTGATGACGCAACAACAACAGGACTTTTTTGGGGGGACTTTTCAAACTTCCCCAACAAGCCTCCATGAAGAAACCAACCTCCGGTAAGAAACTTGGCATATTTACAGTTGCCGCTGTCCGCTTGAGCGTACGATCACCCCAAGCATAAGAAAAAAAAACATTTTAATCTGAACAAAGACTTTTGGAGCTGCAGTTCGGCTCATAGAAAACCCACTCAAGTAGTAACGGGGCTCACGAACAGCTGATCTTATCTGCCCAGTTTACAAGAAACAAAACAAACCCGACGGAAAAGGAGCCAGACGCTGCTCCCACTGCGCATCATCAGACGCGTTCGATGTGAACAGACATCTGTTGACAAGCAGCCAACACAGTGCCTTAGGAGCTTTTTTGCAGCGCGAAAAGCATTCGGTGGGAACCCGGCATAAGGGCTGTGATGTGCCACTGTGCCTTCTGATAGACCTTTTACCAGTTGACGTCATCGCGCAAGCGCACTCGCTTTTTTCGAGACTCAACCGGAAGCACGGGCACGCAACTGGAGTGTTGTCAGTACTGGCAACGGTCGCGTTGGAGAAATAAGACTTTTATTGTGTTTATAATTGTTTCAGGCAACTTCAACGAGTAAAAGAAGAAGGTGTGACTTGTTCGTTTTACAACGTCCCTCTGGGAAAGTCGAGTAGAGCGACTAAAAGAAGGAAGATGAGGAGGAAAACTGTACCACCGCCGGCTTGTACCGGCAGGATTTCCCCCCGGCACGATGCATCAACGTGTGTGCGTTTTTTATCTGGCATGGACATTAATGATCCAAGCTCCGTGGATTACGTTCCTACATTACATCTTGGATATGGGAAACAGACAGGGCGGAGAACGATCTCCCGCAGCTACTGGACAGCTGCTAAGCTAGCAGCAGCTAGCTAGTTCGACGAGACCGTTGTTCTTCGGTCTCCGCTGCGTGTGTTGGGGTTTCGGCCTGTTTTGACCTGCGACATGCAAAGAGATTCTTCCTTCAACCCCACTGAAGAGCAGGTGAGTGGAATGTCAAAACGTTTGATAAGCCAACCGTTAACCGAATCTTCTAAAATCATTAAGCTACCAGTAAATGCATGATTTTTTGAGCCGGGACTTAGTGGCTCTGCCTGGGTGAAGGTTCAGGCAGCCCCGCCGCGCGCACGGTTCATCTGTAGCCAGGACTTAGTGGCTCCTGGCTGGGTCCAGCCGGTTCTGGACCTCCAGGGCGCACGTGGATCAGGTGTAGCCGGGACTTAGTGGCTCCTGCCTGGGTGAAGGTTCAGGCAGCCCGCGCGCGCACGGTTCATCTGTAGCCAAAAAAGCAACCCTGTAGACAATGTGTATGGGCGTGCGGTTTCCTCCTCTCGTGTCCGCGGCACAATGTTCAGGCGTTTTGACCAGCGGTTGTTCACTATTTTAAGAAAACAAGCTTCTAAATTACAACTCGCTATCATTACGAAGCTCCTCGACCCCTTGCTGAGCCCCTACATCCGGTTAGGGCTTTTTGCCATCCAATCAGAACGCTCGTTTCAGGCGAGCTTTGCGTGATGACGTCAACTGGTAAAAGGTCTATTGACAGAAACTGTTTTGAAAAATGACACATGTAATTTGTATGCAGTCCTCTTGTGACACCCATTTTGTAAATATTATGAATAGTTGAAAGGGAGAATAAACGAGACATTGTGATGTTAGAGAGAACTTGTGATGGACATATTGACACATTTTGTAAATAGTTGTAAAAAAAACGCTTGGGAAATTGCCCACAATATGATGTAAAAATATGTACAGTATACTAATTTGTTTTTTACTAAGTTTGTACACAAGTTCTTAAAATTTACCAATTAAATTTTCATTTTAGGCTGTCAAAATGGTTCGTTCAATATTTTTGTTAATTTAATAGTAAAAATATCAATATTTTTCCTCAGATTTTGTTTTTTTTGTTTTTTTTTGCTCCAATGTGATAGGCATTTTGTCAAAATGAAAGAAAAACTGTAAAATAATGAAGCTTAGGTTGTGCTGAAAATAATGATACCACACAGTGCAAGGTATAGAGTTTTTATGGTGAAAATATAAAGGTAAATTCAGAATTTTACTAAAACGGCCATTTAGACCCCAGACCCAATCCCGTTCTTCATCCCTGACCCTGATCTGGCCTTTTCTTTTGTTTTGTTTTTCCAAAAGGCAAGTCAGTCAACACTGACTGGGATAAGTCGACCCTCCTCTGCGATAAATTCAAGGAATATTGCCTATCACTCAATCTAACCCAACTCATCGACTCTCACACTAGACCTAACAAAAACTGTCCTGAAAAATCTTCCATCTTTGACCTGTTTCTAACAAGTACGCCTCTCAAATTCCCTGGTATAGGTGTATTTGATGAAATTTTGAGTGATCATTGTGTAATAGCGGCTTTCAGAGTTATTAAACGTCCACCTTCTAAGCCCAGATTAATTCAAAAAAGGTATTTGAAACAGACATTCCTCTGGGATATATCTCACTTTGATTGGCAGCATATTCTATTAACCGACGACGTGAACACTGCTTGGAACTATTTTCTTAATAGTTTCATTTATTTTGTGAATAAACATGCTCCTTTTCACCAGTTCAGAATAAAGGGACGCAACAGTTACTGGTTTTACTCCTGAACTAGCTGATCTCTTGCACAAGAGAGACCATCATTGGGCCGCAGCTAGAAAATCTGGCTAAGCCACTGATTGGTTGAATTTTCGACAACTGAGGAATGAATGCACAACTGCCATCAAAGACGCAAAACGTAACTATTTCTTATCTCAGACCTCCAAGAATCTAAACGACCCTAAGAGCTTTAAATCACTTCTCAGTCTGTTGCCTTCATACATCTCCTCCTACATGTCTCTGCGTGAGTGTAGCTACAACGTGTGTTCTCTGGACTTGATTACCTGCAATGTTCCCTCAGTGAGGACTGAACTAGGCAAAAGGGTCTTCTCCTACTCTGCTCCCATTTCCTGGAATATCTTGCAAAAAGATCTGAAGCGCTCGACCTTGACCTCTCTAAATGGCTTTAAAATCAGTACAAGGTGGAAAATGAACTGTTTTAGAGTTTACATTTTTGTTGTTGTTGTTCAGAACCCCCCCAAAAAACTCCCTTGCATTACTCTTCTGAAAAGAGTGGCATCGTAGCACAGTTGTTAGAACTGTTTCATCTCAGCGATAAAGGCTCCAGTATAGCTCTGCATAAGTCCATACGCGTGTCCGTACGCACGTGCTGTATGCAGACAGTTCACCCGTACACTCCAGCGTACATTTTCGTGTTTTTGCACCAAATTCTTGATGTCATTTGAGCAGCTGCAGTGCAAAGCATTTAACTACGGGACAAATTGAAGTTGCTGATTGGTCATTTGCTGACACGCCTACTACATTGATTGAAAGGTCAGGGGTGGGGAAGATGGGGGCTGGCAGCTGCAGCCGCAGCAGTGTTTTGTGTTTATATGTTAATAAAAAATTCTAAAAAATAAAATTAAAACAGGGAGCGCTAGTCCTGCAGCCCACACATCAGACCAGCACACCAGAAAATCTCTAGAACTTCCTGCAGCCACGTTGGACCTGATTTTAATTCACTCATGACAAATTCATTCATTTCTCATCATTTCAGTCATGGAGTCAATGGAGGAGGAAGTGATCACTTGCCTTTTGGAAAAACAAAACAAAAGAAAAGGCCAGATCAGGGACAGGGCTGGACTGGGACAAAAAATCGGCCCGGGCATTTTGAGCAGAGTGGCCCACCAGGTATTGATGGAAAGAGAATGACGCTCGTGAATGGAAACAAATTTCTTGTGACAGTGCTTGCAAACTGTAATGAAAAGATACTTTTTTATTTAAGTCAGTAATTCTATGATGACCCATGTTATCATGGCACCCTGTCAGAATGATTATAGTCAGAGCAAGATGTGCTAACAGCAATCACTCTTAGATATTGCTTGTATTTATGTCTGTTTTCCCTTGACCCAACAAGGTGCTTAGAATAAAATCATAGTTTATTAAGATGACATAATGGTGTTTGTTAAACAGTATTTATAGGAAACCATACCATACCATGCCTCAAAAAGGAGGAACCATCAGAGAGCCTGATGGCTCTGTATTGTAACAACAGGAACACAGAAATTAAAAATCTCAAACAACCATTCTATAAAGAAACTTTATTTTTCCATCAGCCATATATTCCTGTTTTGTGTTAATATAACATAACAAACATTGTCTTGTTGGTGTATATGTACTTGTCTAATGAACTTAAACTTAAGGCCCCAATATACCTGTTTCTTTTGCCTCACGCCGCTGGACTCGCGTGTGCTGTGCACCAGCAGTTCATTAAAGGCCCCAATATACCTGTTTCTTTTGCCTCACGCCGCTCGGCGCCGTGGGAGCGCCGTGGGAGCGCCGCGGCAAAAGCCTTTGATCACGGGCGTGAACGCGCCAAGGTCAAATTTTATTATGCCTACGCGCGCGCGTTGATAAACTGCCTCGCGTGTCAGCAAATGACCAATCAGCAACCTCAATTTGTCCTGCTCCGCCCGGCTGCAGCTGCTGGAGCCTACACTCCAGAGAGCAGCGCTTGCACAGAGTATAAATGAACTGCTGGTGCGTAGCACACGCGAGTCCAGCGGCGTGAGGCAAAAGAAACAGGTATATTGGGGCCTTTATACTCTGTGCAAGCGCTGCTCTCTGGAGTGCAGGCTCCAGCAGCTGCAGCCGGGCGGAGCAGGACAAATTGAGGTCGCTGATTGGTCATTTGCTGACACGCGAGGCAGTTTATCAACGCGCGCGCGTAGGCATAGTAAAATTTGACCTTGGCGCGTTCACGCCCGTGATCAAAGGCTTTTGCCGCGGCGCTCCCACGGCGCTCCCACGGCGCCGAGCGGCGTGAGGCAAAAGAAACAGATATATTGGGACCTTTAATGAACTGCTGGTGCACAGCACACGCGAGTCCAGCGGCGTGAGGCAAAAGAAACAGGTATATTGGGGCCTTAAGTTTAAGTTCATTAGACAAGTACATATACACCAACAAGACAATGTTTGTTATGTTATATTAACACAAAACAGGAATATATGGCTGATGGAAAAATAAAGTTTCTTTATAGAATGGTTGTTTGAGATTTTTAATTTCTGTGTTCCTGTTGTTACAATACAGAGCCATCAGGCTCTCTGATGGTTCCTCCTTTTTGAGGCATGGTATGGTTTCCTATAAATACTGTTTAACAAACACCATTATGTCATCTTAATAAACTATGATTTTATTCTAAGCACCTTGTTGGGTCAAGGGAAAACAGACATAAATACAAGCAATATCTAAGAGTGATTGCTGTTAGCACATCTTGCTCTGACTATAATCATTCTGACAGGGTGCCATGATAACATGGGTCATCATAGAATTACTGACTTAAATAAAAAAGTATCTTTTCATTACAGTTTGCAAGCACTGTCACAAGAAATTTGTTTCCATTCACGAGCGTCATTCTCTTTCCATCAATACCTGGTGGGCCACTTTGCTCAAAATGCCCGGGCCGATTTTTTGTCCCAGTCCAGCCCTGTCCCTGATCTGGCCTTTTCTTTTCTTTTGTTTTTCCAAAAGGCAAGTGATCACTTCCTCCTCCATTGACTCCATGACTGAAATGATGAGAAATGAATGAATTTGTCATGAGTGAATTAAAATCAGGTCCAACGTGGCTGCGGGAAGTTCTAGAGATTTTCTGGTGTGCTGGTCTGATGTGTGGGCTGCAGGACTAGCGCTCCCTGTGTTAATTTTATTTTTTAGAATTTTTTATTAACATATAAACACAAAACACTGCTGCGGCTGCAGCTGCCAGCCCCCGTCTTCCCCACCCCTGACCTTTCAATCAATGTAGTAGGCGTGTCAGCAAATGACCAATCAGCAACTTCAATTTGTCCCGTAGTTAAATGCTCTGCACTGCAGCTGCTCAAATGACATCAAGAATTTGGTGCCAAAACACGAAAATGTACGCTGGAGTGCACGGGTGAACTGTCTGCGTACAGCACGTGCGTATGGACACGCGTATGGACTTACGCAGAGCTATACTGGAGTCTTTATCGCTGAGATGAAACAGTTCTAACAACTGTGCTACGATGCCACTCTTTTCAGAAGAGTAATGCAAGGGAGTTTTTTGGGGGGGTTCTGAACAACAACAACAACAACAAAAGTGTAAACTCTAAAACAGTTCATTTTCCACCTTGTACTGATTTTAAAGCCATTTAGAGAGGTCAAGGTCGAGAGCTTCAGATCTTTTTGCAAGATATTCCAGGAAATGGGAGCAGAGTAGGAGAAGACCCTTTTGCCTAGTTCAGTCCTCACTGAGGGAACATTGCAGGTAATCAAGTCCAGAGAACACACGTTGTAGCTACACTCACGCAGAGACATGTAGGAGGAAATGTATGAAGGCAACAGACTGAGAAGTGATTTAAAGCTCTTAGGGTCGTTTAGATTCTTGGAGGTCTGAGATAAGAAATAGTTACGTTTTGCGTCTTTGATGGCAGTTGTGCATTCATTCCTCAGTTGTCGAAAATTCAACCAATCAGTGGCTTAGCCAGATTTTCTCGCTGCGGTCCAAAGATGGTCTCTCTTGTGCAAGAGATCAGCTAGTTCAGGAGTAAAACCAGTAACTGTTGCGTCCCTTTATTCTGAACTGGTGAAAAGGAGCATGTTTATTCACAAAATAAATAAAACTATTAAGAAAATAGTTCCAAGCAGTGTTCACGTCGTCGGTTAATAGAATATGCTGCCAATCAAAGTGAGATAGATCCCAGAGGAATGTCTGTTTCAAATCCCTTTTTTGAATTAATCTGGGCTTAGAAGGTGGACGTTTAATAACTCTGAGAGCCGTTATTACAGAATGATCACTCAAAATGTCATCAAATACACCTATACCAGGGAATTTGAGAGGCGTACTTGTTAGAAACAGGTCAAAGATGGAAGATTTTTCAGGACAGTTTTTGTTTGGTCTAGTGCGAGAGTCGATGAGTTGGGTTAGATTGAGTGATAGGCAACATTCCTTGAATTTATCTCAGAGGAGGGTCGACTTATCCCAGTCAGTCTTGAAATCTCCTGCCAAAAAATATCTTTGAATTTTAAATTTCCTAGGAATTCTAAAAAAAGATAAATCTGGTCCTCTGGACATTCAAAAAACAAAACAAAAAAAATTGTAGAAACAATTTTTGTTTTGTTTTGTTTTTTGAATGTCCAGAGGACCAGACTTAACTTTTTTAGATTTTTCTACCTGTATTATTGAGCATGCATCAAGATATTTCCTAGGAGTTGTATCAGGTAGCATGCCCTCTCCGGGTCGGGGAGGAGGTCCTGCCCCAAGTGGAGGAGTTTAAGTATCTCGGGATCTTGTTCACGAATGAGGGAAAACTGGAGCGTGAGATCGATAGGCGGATAGGTGCAGCGTCCGCAGTGAAGCGGGCGCTGTACCGGTCTGTCGTGGTGAAGAGAGAGCTGAGTCAAAAGGCAAAGCTCTCAATTTACCGATCGATCTACGTTCCCACCCTCATCTATGGTCATGAGCTTTGGGTTATGACCGAAAGAACAAGATCTCGGATACAAGCGGCTGAAATGAGTTTTCTCCGCAGGGTGGCTGGACTCTCCCTTAGAGATAGGGTGAGAAGCTCAGTCATCCGGGAGGGACTCGGAGTAGAGCCGCTGCTTCTCCACATCGAGAGGAGCCAGTTGAGGTGGCTCGGGCATCTGGTTAGGATGCCTCCTGGACGCCTCCCTGGTGAGGTGTTCCGGGCATGTCCCACCGGGAGGAGACCCAGAGGAAGACCCAGGACGCGCTGGAGGGACTATGTTTCTCGGCTGGCCTGGGAACGCCTTGGGATTCCCCTGGAGGAGCTGCTCCAAGTGGCTGGGGAGAGGGAAGTCTAGGCCTCCCTACTTAGGCTGCTACCCCCGCGACCCGATCCCGGATAAGCGGAAGAAGATGGATGGATGTATCAGGGAGGACAGATGTTGCTGAGGGGGGACAACAACAACCCACTACAGATAAGATCTGGCATTGACACCATGTACATCGTAAAAATTGAGCTTTGCACAGACATACCCTGCGGAGTTACATACGTGGAAGTCTACTGGGGGCTTAACATGCATGTTTTTGGTCTGTGGGAGGAAACTGGAGTACCTGAAGAAAACCCATGCATGTACAGAGAGAACATGCAAACTCCACTCAGAAAGATCCTGGGCCAGGATTTGAGCCGACGACCTTCTCTCTGAGAGGCAACTGCTCTACCAACTTCTCCACCGTGCCACCCAGTGTAAGTAGAAATTCCCTTTGAGTCAACTTGAAAATTCAACTTCAAGCCCTGCTTCTTATATTAACCTCTGGGTAAACATCAACAAGCTTGCAAGCCTCGTGTGAAATTATTCTGAACCCGACTGTTACACTCTTAACCTCACAAGACTTTGATAAAGTGTGGCTTGTGAATTTGTTGACACTCTTGCAACCGTGCAGAGAAATACCATTCACACTGAACAGCCGACACCTTTTAACACAAACACATTTGACTGCTTGAAATACAGATTTGTGGCTGAAACTATTTCTTTTTTTATAGCAACATCATTACATAAAGATCTTCTGCACATATGAAACAGTGACTAAATGAAAAACAACTGACCTAAAATTTTGCAAATGAGTCCTCGAGGCTCAATGGGATTAACCTGCCTAAATAAAGGTTGAATGAATGAATTGATTTTATTTCATCTTTTTGACTGCACATCAATTTAGCAACATCTCTTCATTGTAAAACAAATAAAACAAAACAACAACAAAAAGAGATTATACTGTAGACCATTGCCTTCTGTTGGCATTTGCCCTGCAAGTTGTTCAAACCTCTAATACCCCAAGATCTGTAGAATGCCTAAAGCCTTTGTTATATTTTACTATTTCTTTAGTCTGAACACCTCTGATTTTAACATTTTTTGCAGCACCATGTGCTACCATGTTCTTAGATTTTAGACGGATGTGAGTTCCTCCTGACAACACTTCCAAGCCATACTTGTTCAGATTTTTTAAATCGCACTGACACATTAGGGTTGCGGATCTCTCAGTGTCTGAAGAATCGATTCAATTCCGATTTTTGGTGTCACACTTCGATTCCAAATCGATCTTTCTATTCAGAAACGATTTTTGATTCAGAAACGATTTTTCTATTAAAATGGTCATCAATTTAGTTTCAGTTTTGTAACTGACAAGCTGAAAAGAATAAACAACAATGTAAACAAATGGAACATTTATTTGAAACAATAATTTTAGGTTCCTTATTGTATCAATTTTTTTGCATCGTTTGATATTTATACCAAAAATAGGAACAAATAATACAGGAATGCATTAAATTCTGTAACTTAAATAACCAGTATTAGCTTTTTGCTCTGTTACTTATAGAAGATTATTGTTTGAATTGATTGTTTGAACTTGTTTTGTTTTTGAAAAAAGGGGCAGATAAAATAAGATTTCTTCTTCTTTCTGCCACCTTTCATTTTATGTATTCTTTCATATACTATGAGATATGGTTTTATTTTTTTTATCTTTTGGGTTTTAATGTAAAAAAAAAATACGATTTTGGGGCTTTTAGAATCGATTCTGAATCGCCAGGACTAAGAATCTAGATTATTTAAAACATTGATTTTATCCTTGACCCCTATGACATGTACTTTAACATTTACCCTGCTACTTGAAGCCTATAGAATGTGAGCTGTAGCTCTTTTGGTATATTGTATTTTCTCCAAGCAATACACAGTCTGAATGAAGTGAATTTGCTGTTCCAACCACTGCTAGGAAGATTAGCAGCTGTCTTACATTTTTTCCACTTGTGTGTGTAATCTTTCTCACAAAAGAATGATGAGCTCCAAATTGTTAGGATTGATTTGTAGCAACAGCTGATTCTGTAAGGTCATGGCCAATGTCTTGCCTTCTTTTATTCTATTAACACACAACTGTGCTCCAAACCAGAAAACTGTAAAAACGTCAGCTTTATAGATGTACTCAAACTGATAATGACCAATTATTCAATTTCATCTGATTACCAGCACCTGGCTTGTACTTTACTTCATTAACCTTATGGAAGCTGCAAGAATGGATCAGATATTTTTCATGCTCTAATATGTAAACCAAAGAGCAGCATAAGCCCGGGTCAGAGCACCAAGGCCCCCATATCTGACTACCACCCATACACACATGATATACACTCATATGGCCCCTCTTGCAGGTGGTGGGTCCACAGGAAGTCAAATCCAAGTTACTTATTTGGGCTTAGCCCAACCAAGCCCCATGGGTAAAGACCTGGTTACCAGGAACATGCCAACACGTCTCTCCCCCGGCCTGGCTACAGGGTGGGGTCCCAGTAACCCATGTCCAGACAAGAAACCTCAAGCTCCTTGCTGTTGTCTGTCCATGCATGTTTTGAATCATTTGTTGTCTAGCCTGTCACCTAGGATCACTCTGCAATGGGAGACAATTCCAAGGACCCAGGGTGCTCCCTAGGGAGGTGCTCCATGCATGTCTGACTAGGAGGAGACTTAAGGACATGATGGAGAGACTCTGTACGTCTGCTGACCTTAATGCCTTGGAATCCTCCAGGAAGAGCTAGAAGAAGTGGCTATGGAAAGAGTTTGGGCTTCCCTGCTGAAACTGCTACCCCTGTGACCCGATAATGGATGGACGGATGGATGGATGGATGGATGGATGGATGGATGGATGGACAGATGAATGGGTGGATCGATGAATGGATGGGCAGATGAATGGATGGATGGAATATGTAAACATCCAGAAATGAAAAAGTGCAGACTTCCTTTTTCACATTACTATATACACTATTGATGTGTTTTTTTTTTTTTGCAATTACTAATGTACTTCTGTAAAATCAGGCACTATGCCCCAAGTATGTGCATGACTATTGTCTGTATTGAAGGTTGGTGTTCAACTCCAGTCTATAGGTTATTTACATCTACAGTTTTAGTGACATTATATCTATCCATCCATCCATCCATCCATCCATCCATCCATGCATCCATCCATTATACAGTATTTACCTGCTTCATTTTTGGTTTGTGGGGGGGTCACTGGTGCTCATATCCAGTAGTCACTGTGTGAGAGACAGAGAACACCTTGGACATGTCTCCAGTCCACTACAGGGACACATAGAGACAAACGAGGCAAAAACCATTCACTCTCTCACTCACACCTAGGGACAATTTAGAGTTACCAATCAGCCTAACATGCATGTTTTTTTTTCTGTGGGAGGAAACCGGAGTACCCGAAGAAAACCCACACATGCACGGAGAGAGCATGCAAGCTCCACCCAGAAAGGCTTCCGGATGGGATTTGATCAGGCAATCTTTTCACTGAGAGTTGGTAGCTCTAACTGAGGTACTGTGCTGCCCTTGACGTTATATTCAATCATATGTTTGAAATTGTATTTTATGTTGTTATAGTGAAGTGACCTTAACGTGCAATGTTGTCAGGTGTCAGAGTGGCTGCAAAGCACAACTAAAACATAGGTAGATATGAACACTGAGTGGATTTCAGCAAACCAAATGTACAGGTAGGCATATCTGGACCACAAAAATATGGTTTTGAACATATGCATTAGTAATGGTAAAAAGGTCCATAAAAGTGTATGCCTTTTGTAACAAAAGTGCGAAAAGTGCTTCTTTAGATAGAAAACTTTACTATTTGGCTTTTTTATGTATGTGAAAATGTGTGCGCAGTGCTCTGAGACAACTTTGCTGTGAATTGGCTTTATATAAATCAAGTTAATTGAATTGAATTTACAATTCAATCTGTCCCTCCCTCTCAATTTTCAAATCCCAGTTAAAAACACTACTACTCCATTGCTTTCAATGCCAGCTGATTTATAGATTGTTTTACTTATGATCTGCAATGTTTTTATGTTTTTCGTGTTGTACTTCATTGTCTGTGTTGCCTGTTACGTGTTTGTTTGTTCAGTACTTTGGTGTGGACTTGTTCATGTTGAAAGTGCTTTATAAATAAAATGGTATGGTATGGTATGGTAAATGTGACAGAGATAATAGTGTCAAATAACTAGATCAATACATTTTTAGGGTTATATGATGAACAACTGTGTGCTTTTTTTTTTTTTTGCTATAACACTGTTTTCTGTTATGATGTTGTTGTTTTTTTCTTAAAATTTTGTAAACAATATCCAATTAAAACCCAGAGTTCATTTGTTCAACCATTTGCATTTTGTCAGAGTCAGAGTCAGAGAGTCTTTATTGTCATTTGCACCGCATGTGGTACATGCGATGAAAACGAGATTATGTACACGGGGTCCCAGTTACATGTACATAATCTCGTTTTCATCACATGTACCACATGCGGTGCAAATGACAATAAAGACTCTCTGACTCTCTGAGTCAGATTTTGTTGGGACATTTGGGAAGTTTGTCCAAGAATGGGTTGGAAACGTTGGTGAAGTAATCTACAGGCTACAAGTTCTAAACATTTTATTTTCAAAGTTGAACCAGTTTGAGGCATGCAGCACAAACAAAGATTTTACAATGTAGGTAGTGCGGCAAAGAAACAACTTTAAGGTGCTTCCTTGAGGTAGACAAAGTGTTATCAGTCCCATTCAGCTGCAGCTGCTTTAAGACTACCAGAGGAGTAAAACAGATTATTTTAACATCCAAATAGGTACCAAAAAAAAGTTTTCATCATGTGAGAAAAGGAGGATTTTCAACCCCTTTCTTGTATTTAACAAGTCAGTACACAAACTAAAGCCAGTGGGGAGACTATTTTAATTAACATTTAGACTGATGACCCGACTAAATAATAAGCCAACGCTTGTTGCCGGCCTCCTGGCCATAAACAGCTGCGCCAGCTGGGGGGTTAAAAAACAAATTGACCGTCTTGTTATTTTCCTAACTGGGCACAATTGGCTGTGCTTTCTAAGGCCAGTCATCTTGGCATGTGTTAAATTAGCCCTATTGACAGCATGTTTACCCCATTCGTTCTAATCACCACAGGCACGACTTCAGATCTGGGGCTTGTAGTTGTGATTACTTTCCATTAAATAAAAGCAAAAAAACAACACTTACGAGGGAATGACACAGCAGTAAAGCTTTAAAATGACATCACCACAATGGCCCTTGCTTTTACTCATTCTTTCATTTGGATCGTATGCTGTTTCTTGTCTTCTTCTCAATGGTTAGAGGAAGTAGTGCTCACTGAATAAACTGCAGCCTGCTACAGTGACAAATCTTTCCAACTTGTGGAAAAAGATAGTAAAACATGTTTTAAAACTTAAACTAGGTGTAATCATCCAAAGAGCTAAGCTAATGGACTATAATTGCAGAGTTTTTCTGATCTGTATGGCAGTCACCTGCACTTTCCCAAATGTCTGACCATAACCAAACTAGAAAGAGTGCAGCAACCAAGTGCGAACACTCTATTTCACACCTCCATCGGCGTGATTAACAAACTGCGGGTGGCGGGCTTTGATAATGCTGTGATGCATGATGGAAGACCCTCTAACACAGTTAAAAGGCAGAAAGTGGGAAGGAAATAGAGACTAAAGTGGCCAGGAGAGGAGATGCTTCTAAAGGTAAAACACAAAGCTGTAAAATCTGTTCTCAAGGCTTTTAGAGCCGTGTCATTTGGACTACTTAGCCCAAAATGCTCCACACGAGAAAGAGCAATGCTAAAAGAAATTCCATCCACCACAGCTCAGGGAAAGTGATGGGTTGCATTAACAGAACAGGCCCCCGAGGTTTTTAAGATGCTTAGTATAAAAGACTGAAGTGTGTACCACAAGACGTTTGACTATATGCATGTGTGTGTGGCAGGGAAATAAAGAAAGAGAGGGGGGTATGGGGTGATATGGAAATCCCTACTTGCTCTGTGGTCCTCGATCGACCTTGAGGACATACATTAAGTGTTCTCACATTTCACCGTGTATTACATTCATATATGCAGCCTTGTGCACGTGTGCGCCCACACAGCTCTGACGCACAAGCATAAATAAACATAAATACGGCGAAACACTCACTTAGAACTGCAAACACGTTCTACGACTTCTCACAAAATTGTTTTCTTTTTTCCAAAGTGACTGTGTTTCTGAGCTGGCAGAGAGCCAAAGAACTGCGTATTGTTTGAAGATGAAAAGAGAACACGACAGAAAGTTTTGTTAAAAGCGCACACTCTTCTCGCTCACTTTTCCTCCCACGCTGTCGTTTAAGGCTGCTGGTATTTTTAGCCTGCTTGTTTTTACAGCCGCTGAGATGCATTTCTGCCCTGACATGATCTATATTTAGACTGATGCTCTGCCAGGCCCTCGAGCTGCACACGTGTCTCCACCATTTGTATTTGGATCACTTCTCTTGCTGATAGGTGCAAGGAGACAAGAAGGTATTTTGCGAGCTTCATGAAGCTTGCAAAATACCTTCTTGTCTCCTTGCACGTACGCATGCTTGGATTCAAGATTAATTAATACTGGCGTCATCAT